>JAZGTI010005499.1:747-25305 GCA_036877585.1 Botia kubotai
AACACAAACGACTGACTTTCTTTAAATTTAAATATGCATGACACAGGACTGAAGCAGCACACGTGAAACCCTGCGGGCGGTTTGTGAATAATAAACTCTTAACTTGGCTGTTTTTTTTTCCATCCAATAATGCGTCTTAAAAGCCTCGCAGTTTTTCAGAAGAGAGACGGAGAGGCAGAAATATTGAGATGCATATAAACTATGCATGTTCCTTTTCATGGAAGCGCTTGTCATATGCAAACAGCCTCAATACCCACAATGCCGAGGAGAAAAGCGAGTGAAAAGTGTGGGCGGGCAATGAATTGTTTATACGATTAACAGTGGAAGTGTGGAACGTCGAGCCCACTCATTGCTTTAGGGCTGCTGTTGTGTTGACCAATATTGCAGCGGAGAATGAAGCATCACGGAATGTTCACATCAATAAATGTTTCACTGTGATCCACCAACAGATCCTGCTCTCATAGCTGGTCCGCGAGCTTCAAAAGCATTCCTGTTTCCCCGCAGTGTAAATAGACCCGGAAAGCCAATGGAGCTTGTATGTCCACAGGTAAGAGAGATAACAGATGCTGATTTCCCAGTGTTTACCCAGCAACAGGCAAAACAAAGCAGCTTCGTAATGTCGCATCTCTATTTGCCTGCCGTTCCAATATACGACAATCCTAATAGAAATTCACGTGGGAGACAAAGGCAAGATTTTCCTTTGTTTGCAGATTTAAGCCCAATTTGGCTGCAGACAGCAGGCTGTACTTGTGCTTTAATTGCACGCAAAATGTATAAATATCAATCGCCTCTTCTGGCGCCCCTTTTTATCTTTGCATCCTCCCCACATTCCTTGCCGCTCTCTTCCGTACCGCTGCTTGCACAATCATTGATATTCCAAGAAAAAGGCCCCTGAGGTAACCACACGACGCATTTGCTGTAATGCAATCTGGAATTATGCGGATACAATTTTCAATCTTATTTGTGCACAAACTCATAAGAAAGGCTCAAGCTGGAATTCAATCTCTCTCTTGCAAACCAGAAAATACAGGGTATTAGAGAAGCTATTGGAGTGTGTAGACGCGCACGTCGACACGCAGGCAAAGTGTGTATGTACTGTATTTTACTGTACTGATGGATATTCAGGTTTGGTGTATCGCAGTCAGTCCTGACTCTGACTGTGGAGCTTTATCTACTCAGAGGACCGGGGGTCAGATAATCGTCTGTGTGTCAGGCTGACAAGCGCTGTTGAATACTGTTATGAAGCACCTAGTGGCACTGACTGTTTCGTGGTATTCCCCATTAAAATGCCCAAGTAGTGTCTTTGATTAATGAAGAGAAGCAAAGGTCAAAAAAGAAAGTACAGAACAGATGCGACTTTCGTTTTTAGTGCCGCTACCCTTGCTGAGTTACACTTTATGTAGAGAGTGTAAGAAAAAAAAGCAAGCTTTCATAAAAATTATAGCTCTGTTCCAAAACCCAATGAGCTGTCTCGTTGCCTACTGCCTCCCCCACTAAAAACAGCTTATAAGCTGCTAAGGTGTTAGCTGGTTTCAATGGCTGGCCAAGCTGGTTCAAGCTGGTTTTTTAAGCTGGGACATAGACAGTATAAACCTCCATGATGGTTGTGACAGATCTGAAATGTTACACATAAGCAATAACTCGGCAGACATGCCCCATAATCATTTAAATACAACAGCATGCAAATATTAAGCAAAAATTTTTTTTTTATTACACATTATTTTTTATTAATGTTTTTCATTGATTAAATATACATTTTTATAGACTCAACATTCTGCTTGTCTCATTTGTCATCATTTTTTTAATTGGGCTTACTGTAGTGCATTCTGGGATTGCCTTTCCTAAAAAAGGTGCAACACGTGCGATCCCAGCGAACAGTTTTAGCTTGTAAGAATGTTGTAAGAACTGTTCCACTAACAAACGTAAGAATAACGTTTTGATACATATGATATATAGGGTTAAAAAACATTTCTCTAACGTTGCTGCAAGAATGTTTTCGATAACTTTAAGAGAACCTTTAGAGAACATTAACCTGTATTCTGAAAACGTTCCCCGTTAGCTGGGATGCAGCCTTAGAATTGATCAAAACAAAGTACGTTAGGAGACAGCATCATTTAGGTTTTCGAACAGCCTTTTTGTCGAGAGCAGAACAATGATGCCTTAAAATGCTGCCTTTGCAGACAGCTCACTAGACTGGATATCTCTCACTATAGTGACCTGTGTGGAGAGCACTGATGCTGATTCATTCTGCCGAGATGAAACGGTTGTCCTCTCATGTTTGAGATGCTGGCACGGTGCCTCTGCTTCACACGCGTGTCTTTTTAAAATCTCCTAAGCCTTATTGTTCTTAACAGAAGTGAAAAACAAGAACGGTGAGACATTTGTTTAAACAAGCAATGTTGTCACTAATCTTGCCAGCATGCTTTTAACACCACAGCGCTGTTAATGAAGGAACCCATCAGTCTCTCCCTCTCTCTGCCTCTACTTTAATGGACTTTAATGGAATCTCTGAACTGTGTTTTGCTCAGGCCTTTTAGAAATACCAGGAAGCAGCATCCAGTTTACTATGCACGGGCATATTTTGAATTGTGATGCTTAACTGTGATTGCAACGACTCAATCAATTATTTAGACACAAACTTCGATTGCAATGTGGCGCCTCTTCGGCGGTAAAGTTAACAATTCGAAAACCACACCACGTAAAGTTTAAGCCAGTGTGTCTATAGCAAAAATAAGTTGGTCTAACACCCTCCCAGCTCACAATTTTAAGTTGTAAGAATGTTTCTGTAACGTTCTTGGAAGATTCAAAATGTTGTTTTTGGATGTTGTATTATCTTAATTGCTTGGTTTTAAGAACGCTATTCAAATGTTTTTTAAATTCCGTAACGATTTTAAAATGTTCTACTAACTACATAAGAATAAGGTTTTTGATGTATATGATGTTCTGCTAACGTTACTGCAAAAACATTTTGGATAACTTTAAGAAAACGTTTAGAGGACATCGGCCAATGTTCTGAGAATGTTCTGTGTTAGCTGGGGCGTCTAAACCAGGCGCAAAGGTTCCTGGGAAGCGCAATTTATTTGTCCACAATGTCAATGTGACAATCACAGCCAATCAGAACATATCAGAGGTTTAATGTACAGTTATGTGGAATAAAATGTTTGTACCAATGGCCAGTGGAACCCAAAGACTAAAGAACTTAAACTTAAGAACTTATAGCTTTACTGTGTTGTGTCTAGTCGAGACACTGTGTTCTTTATTAAATGTTTAGCTGGAACACCTTTAATGATTGTTTTTTAGGAGTGTTTATAGAGAGCGTGGGCAGATGATGTGATGAAGGGAAGTACAGTGGCTTTTATTTGCCAATATGAAGTGTTTGTGTATCAATACTGCTGACAAACCTCGTTCTGATGGTAATATACAGCTCCATTTGGGCTCTTGAGAAGCACTCTAGATCATTCTAGATGAAGTGAATAAATAGACCTTCCTGTAGATGTCACTTGGTCCATAATATGAATTACATTTATAATCTAAAATAAAAGCTACATACAAAACAATAGGACAGAAAAATCGAACAGGATGTCTCTCTTTCTGTGTTTTCATGTTTGTTTTTGGCATTTAGGGATAGATTTTGCATGAATTTCACTGAAAATGAACGGTGTCCGCTGATAGCGTGCTTTATTTCCACGGTCTGTGTTGTTACAATGCTCTTTCATCATTTTATAAATCACTCCTGCCACCACGGGCAGAAAATGTACACAAACCTGTTTTTAAACCAAATTCCATTTACTGCTCTCCAAAAGTGGTAAAAGCACAATATTAATTCAGCCAGGCGGATGTGACACTGACGTTTGTGAATAAGGCATCTATAATAAGCCTAATTTACACAGAAAGGAGATGTGTTCACACTGGAAAGAATGGCAATGACTTAATTTACATACCTGCACGATTAGGGCACATTTAGCAGCTAGTTAAATTGGATTGCAGGGGTTTGTAAGCTGTAGGGTTTTTTTTTTGCACTAAAAAGCTTGAAATACGGCCGTCGGCCATGTTTTTATGGTTAAGGGCCGAACATTTTCAAACAGAAACCGTTTAGATGGATGAGAGCTGATGGTACAGTGAACTTTTGATAGAATCTGAATATCCTTAATGCCACTGAGCTGGCCAGTGGCCACATTGTACACACCATTAGACAGGAAGAGAGAGGCAGAGAGAGAGAGCAAGAGAGAGAGACAGACAGAGATAGAGAGCAAGAGAGAGAGAGAGACAGAGACACAGAGAGGGAGCAAAAAGAGGCAGAGAGAGGGAAAGCATTTGCACACACACACACACACACACACACACACACACACAGAGCATTTATTTATGGTCTTCTCTTGTTGTTGTCCACAAGTATTTCATGTTAAAGGTTCACTTTTATATTCACATATTTGTCTTTTTTTATCCTTTTTTTTTAGCAACTAACACTTTTTTTTAGCAACTAACACCAGGCTACTTTAAAACTATATGTTTTATATCTTATAAAATATCTGATATAAATCTGATATCTTATATATTTCTTATATA
The DNA here is from genome assembly GCA_036877585.1 of Botia kubotai. Taxonomy (NCBI): domain Eukaryota; kingdom Metazoa; phylum Chordata; class Actinopteri; order Cypriniformes; family Botiidae; genus Botia; species Botia kubotai. The sequence continues at coordinate 5,314 of JAZGTI010005499.1, forward strand.
AATATGTCTTATATCTTTGTTTGTTTTCATATATAATGCTTTGTCAATATTGTATGTACACACTAAGTACTGAAAATGAGAGAGAGAGAGAGACAGAGAGACAGCTGCTCGGTATGTTTACATCAGGCTGGGGTCATTAGAAGAGAACTGATTCACTGATGGATCTCGCTCTGCGTTGACAGATGCGTTGGTCTCTATGCACATTTTTGATTGATAGGCGTGCTGAACGCTCAATGCCAGTCAGATAGTCAGAGAGGTGTATGACCAGGAGCAGAAATAAACCTCTAAACCGGGACGCAGATTGAATCGTGCTCGGCTCCAGCTGTGACGGATTGTTTCGCGAGGTTATTTCAGGAGCTGAAGTCATTAGTTCTTTGAGAGAGCACAGGTTCCAGTCATTCAGATCTACAGCACACATCCCTGAAGAGCAAGGCACAGGTGACTCAGGTAGAAGGTCACCTTCCAGTGTAACTGCTGATCAATTCCTGTGTCTCTTAGGACGAGGTCATGTTATTTGGAGCTACAATCGATTTACTGTGCTTTCTTTGTGCCTATGTGTAAACAAAAATGCGCACCAATCGCGGCGCTTGTTTTCAAAAAGATATAGCTGCTTCAATTGAATTTACAAACATTTGGTCCAGAGAGGTGACAAAATGTAATTTCACACAATCGTGGGTCAGAATTTCAAAATAAGGACCCTACCAGCAATTTTAGGTTGTAATACTTTTTCTAATATGTTTCCGTTAGTTACAAAAATGCTTAAAATATTATTTTGAATATATAGGACCATTCAAAACATCCAGTTTCTTAACGTTGCAGAAAAAAAATGCAGAATATTTTTTTATTCTGTAACATTATTTCACTAACAACTAACGAAAAACATAAGAAAGTTCTGCCAACGTTTGCAAGAACGTTTTTCATAACGTTAAGAGAACCTTTAGAGCGCATTAGCCAACGTTCTGAGAACATTTCCTGTTAGCTGGACTATCATTTTAGTATTTTAAATCAGCCTGCAGCAGTCACTAGAGAGATGACATCCTACGATACGAAATTCGGTTGAGTTATGCTGGCAGAGTCTGGAGGTACTTTAGACGCTGAGCGATTCGCAAAAGTAATCGTCAGACCGGCTCGGAAATCAAAATGTTGCAGATGAAATGACAAATTTAGAAGTGATCCTTCAGCTCTGTGTCTGAGAGAGGAGCAATATTTCGCTCCCCTCATATTGCCAGTGCCAAACACTGCACATTTGATGAAAACAAAGCCATTCCTGTGAAATGAGAAAATACAGAACGTAAAATGGTGAACTGAATAGATTTTTGCTCAGCACACATCAGTCCTATTAATGGCCTCCACAGTCATACGACGCTTTTCCAGAGATTCAGATGAGCACGGGAAGCACAAAGAAACTCTAATTTTCCTACATTAAAGGGGTCACATCATTGGGAATCAAATTTCCCTTGATCTTTGGAGATGAAACAGTTTATTGTACTATAAAAAAAACTAACTTTCACAACTTTAAAGCTTCATCGTCCAAACGGCAACTTATTAGAATCGAAAATCAGAAATACTTAAAAATATTAAAATATGGCCATGCACTCGCAACGACGTCTGTTTGGTATTCAGAATCCCGGCCAGTCACGCTGAGGTAACAAGGAGAAAAGCGCAGGGAATGCACGCACAGATAAACGGAATATCCTGCGCGCGCTGTAAGTCGCTTTAGATAAAAGTGTCTAATGCGTAAATGTAATGTAAATGAGGAAGTCGGACAGAATGTAATTCTTAAACACCAGCAGAAATAACGATAAGAGCGAAACGTGGGAAAGCACTCAGTACATCTTTCCAAAGAATCTCAGTGGTAGAAATGAGTGGCTGCGGTTCGAAGGCATAAGACTTGTCCGCTATATATATATATATATATACACACACACACACACACATAAATATATGCTTTTATATGTTTGCGTATATATATATATATATATATATATATATATAAAGAGAGAGAGAGAGACATACAGACAGAGAGAGAGAGCATATATACACATATATTGCATTATGTATAGCATATATGTCAGCCCAATGCAGCATAGTGAGGCAAAAAGTGGCATTTGCTTAATAACTAAAGCTCTTAAAGGCACAGCAGCCAAAATACATTCATTCAAAGGGTGATAGAAAATGGTAATGAAACTGAAATATGGACAAAAGATTCTAAATGGGTTTCAGGGAAAAAACATAATTAATAGAAATATTTATGACATGACCCTTCTAAAGTGACATTTCAATCTATCATTTCTCTGATGAGAATTTCATCATATAGGGTCAAGCATTAATAAATGAGTTTTTCCTGTTTTTTTGGCTGTGGCATTTGGTTTGGTCTACAGTCACTCTTTTGATGCCTCTTTGTAGACGCCTTTTCAAAAAGCCTTTGTAATCTCTGTTTACCGGCAGGGGCTGACTTATGTGGCCTCAGAAATTGCCCTGATGCACCTCCAAAGAGAGACAGCATTAAAATAACATCTTGCTCAGAGACTCAGCACGGCATAAACTTGTGTTGACAGGTGGTGTCTCTTTCAAGCTGTGTCTTCTTAAAGATGTTTTTAGATGACACATGGGTTGTCAATGATGGCTGACACGGCTATTTGGCCTTGTGTCTGACACTCATACACATATAGACAGAGGACGACAGAATAGCTGTTGATAGGAGCTTTCTTCAGCCATCGCATGGTGGAGATTTAGACGTGTGCTGCTGTTATTTTGGAGATGGATGAAGCCACATAGAGAGGTGAGAAAGGTGTGCACTCAAGGCAGAGAGAAATCTCAGCTTTAACAGGGCCTCGCATCCACCTCCCTCTATCAGGCAATTTTGTTAGTGGGATGGATGGTTCCTTGGTCTAACTGAACATTTTTTGGCCGTTTTATGGCTTGTAGGAAAGCAGAGAAGGCAGGCACGGATAAAAAGCAGCATATAAACCTGTGTCTCTCACATATCCCGGCGAACAATTGTAGGATGTAAAAACGGCTCGCATTCCCATTAAGAAACAAAGACGTTAAAAACGTTCCTTTGAATGTTCTAGGATTGGTTAAATGTTATTTAATTCTGTAACACTTTAAAACCTTTAACAGCTTAGCAATAACATTTTTGATATATAATACATAATGTTAAAAATGTTCAACTATAGTTACCGTAGGAATGTTTTAATAACTTTAAGAGAACTTTGAGAGAACCTTTAGAGAACTTTAGCATTCTAATAACGTTCCCTGTTAGCCGAGATGCGTGCCACAAATGTTGCGTAAGCAAATGTTGAGTACTCTGATCCATTTTTTTTATCGGATTCTAGTTTTTGGTAATTAAACTCTTTGTACTCTCATCTCATCCGCCATCTTGGATTTAGTTTTGCACTGAGCTAGTCGTAGTGCATTATGGGATTGTGTCGGTGGCATGCTTGTTAAACCAAATTCTTAAAACACGTGTTATTTTTTCACAGTATTGTGAATGCAGCGTAAACCAACAATAATGGTTTTGCTAAACCATCAGTTTGAGTAATTTGATGTCTGCGACGGTGAATGATCAAAGCTAGGTGGTGTTAAGTTATGCTAATACGCATAATTTTCATAATTTCAGCTAATCAACAACCTGAAATGTCTACTTTCTGACAGGTTACAAGTATAAACACGTATTCAAATCATTACGAATTTGCATTTGGGAACATCTAATTAGTGAACTCCCCGTTCATCAATGTAATGGATGACAAATTAGAGTGAATAAATAAACAAAAAGAGAGGAAATACTCTTCTGAAATACGAAATCAATTCACCTGGTAGCTGAGGATGGGTCACATAAGGGCAGATCAGCACTGTAATTCATATCTATACTAAATACACAGTTCACAATTTTGAGACCGCTATTGAAGTCACTTATGTTTCCTAATGTAATATTTTTTGATGCAAATTATATCACCGGTATACCATAATCATTTGATGATTCAAAAAACTGTTGCATAATGTTCACGTTATCCCAGCAGCTTGCGTGCATCACGGAAAGCAAGCAAATCTGTTCCTGTGTACAAATGCTTATTTGATTAGTGCCCTAGAAAGAGTGCAGAACTTCAAAACATTATTATTTATTTTACATCACAACGTGTTGATCTTGTACTGTACATTTCTCACAACCCTAAAACTTTCTGTTTATTTCTAGATTTTTATGGCATTTTTAATGTGGTCCTGGAATTCTGGACCTCACTGTACTTAATATTTAATATAAACCCTCACAGCAGCTCAACAACACTCATTCAATAGAAACTATAGAATGTTTCTATTGAATCATTATATATATATATATATATAGTCACATATATATATATATAAGTCCTTCCATAGGGAGTCAACATATAGTGTATATGAGCGTGCAGTGTATTGCTGCTCATGAAATTCATCAGGCATTCAGCTTTCAGCACTGCTAGGAGAATGAAATTAAAAATGTCCCCCACATTTTCAGTCAGTGCATCTATCGCGTGTGGCTCTGTGCTTGGCTGGTAATTCAATTAAAGTGTGTTTAAGGTAAGCCACAGCAGCTGTCAGTCTCACTTTGCTCAGAGCTCGGCGTGTCAGAGTGTGTTCTCTCTATGCTGCCACCCAAGGGAGAGAGAGAGAGAGCGAGAGCGAGAAAGAGAGAGAGAGAGAAAGAGAGGTGGATGCCTGTGTATTTGTCTGGAGGTCTACTGCTTCATCATTGCTCCTCTTTACTGCTGCCTTTCATCTGCTTCTGTTAGATTCAGAGGTGAATTTACGGAGCAGTTGCGCCTGTTTTGCGTGTGGTATTGTAACATGAAACCCTGTGTCTCATTCTTGAATCTCAGCTATTCCAGACATTTTCAGAACCACAACCATCAAAAGGAGATTCTTCTTTGTGAGCTTTTCATTTAGTACATTTTATTTAAACATGCCTCCTATGTAAATTAGATTTATTACAGCTTTATGTACTAATGTCAGTAAACAGAATTTAATTGGCAAAACGTGATAAAAACAACATGTTGTCAGAACTAAACACAAACACATAAACTAAACACATCTTTGTTTTAACAGAGAATGTGTTCGTAACACTCATAAGGGCAATTGTTTGAATCCTAGCATATATATGTTAGCGTACATTTGCGTATATTGATAAAATGTATAACTTGAATGTGCTGTAAATGGCTTTAAACTATTTAAAAGTATCTGCCAGATGCATGCGTTCATGAAGTGATGATATCTTTAATGTTTCATGACTTGTTTATATAACATGTCAGCAAAGAACTTTTCAGTTCTGACGATGCAGAAAAGCCATTTTGTATCTTAACATATATGGCTATGATAGCAGTCCAGGTTTTTTATGCAGAAGTATGTTTCTGAAATATAATGCAGTGATATTTAGGAGACAGATGATTCTTCGTGAATTTTCCTGCAGTCTGTATGAGAAATCTTCTTCAGAGGACCACAGAAGAGGTTTTAAATGTCAGACTGTTTTACTGCAGGTGTAACAGTCCTTTATTTTTACCAAGTACATTTAGTGATAAAACTAAACAGCACAAGTTTAGCTGTCTGTATTTCACCTTCACTGAGGCTTCTTGAGGAAGCTTTACGTACATTAACGTAAAGTAGTAAAGTATAACCAACGTGCTCTTGTATTAATGCAGCTTATAACAACCCAGCTAACGGGGAACGTCGCTAATGGCTAATGTTCTCTGAAAAGTTCTCTTAAAGTCATTAAAAGAATTCTTGCATTAAGATTAGTAGAACTTTTGTAACTATTGTAGAACTTTTGATACATATATATTTATATATATATATATATATATATATCAAAATGCTATTCTTAAGTGGAACTTTTAAAAATGTTACAGAATTAAAACATAAATAATGTTCCTATAACCAAGCAATAATGGTAATGCAATGCTACAAACCTGCATGTTTTGAATATTCCTACAATGTTCAGAACAACATTCTGTACATTTTTGTGACTTAATGGAAACGTTAGTAAAACGTTCTTACAAGCTAAAATTGTTAGCCGTGAACACAGAATGAGTGTTATCTGACCGTTTATATATAATATATATTCAACGTCTCCATCACCAAAATACACATCGAACGTGACGTTGCATAAAAGTGCAAACAATAAACAATTCTTTAAAGTTACCTTAAAAAAAACAAGGATTAGAATGTCACATTTAACGTCCATCTGTAAAGCAGAGCTAAGCAGAGAGGGAGGAGAAAAATGATGACATGTAGCATTCCTGTTTTATGCTCTGGAACTGTCACTGTATGCAACAAAAAGCTGAGGAGAAATGCTGACTGAATGAGAGTCTATGGAAATCAGTGCTGCTCAAATCCCAAGACGCGTCATAGCCGAGCTGCCACCAAATTACAATCAGTCCTTCGGTCCCTACAAGCTTCTAGATTGTGTGAAGAATAATGACCTCTTTGAAATATGAGCGGTAAATGAATATTACAAATACATCAGCTCAAAGTACACCGGCGCTTATAAGCAGCAATGCATTCTGGGAATCAATATCTTGCGAAAAAGGGTGTGGCAAACAGACCACTGGCCACGCCCAGTTCAGGGAGGAGATCTGTGTTTTGAAGTGTAAAGCTGTCAGGGAATGCCACGGAGGGTCTGAAGACTGAAGCAGAAAGTTTTTACTGGAGTGTTCACTTTGCGATGACTCTGCTTTTAACAGGCCCATAAAAGCTGTGAGACTACCATAAATCTCTTTATTTTGGGTCACGGTGAAGGTTACAGTACGGGGACGAAAGCGGGCTGCTTGTTATTGTGAAATGACTCGCTGTAAAAGGCAGCATCGCAAATAACGTACGCGAAAATGCAAACGTATGTGTCGCGCATCTTAAATATCATTGCGCAGATTTTTCTGAATAAAGAGAGGCATACTTTGTTATAATTTTAACGGCTTCTCACAGTGCACTAATGTACCTCTGCGGGGAGCCCATGATCCAAATTAACAGCCAGAAAGTTTTTGTAGCAGATGAATTCTGCAAAATCACGTGGATTCATGTGAACCTCAAGTTACCTCATGCTATTCACAGTATGGGCAATAGCACTCTGCTGCTGTGTGCACTAAATGGTCATAAGTGAATGCTATTGTGTGGTCCATGCGGCGCATTGACTCTTTAAGACCCCAGAATCTTTCTGACTGTTAGTCAAAGCGTTGTTTTACGTCGCCTCTATAGACGTGTTTCTTAAGAGCACTAAAGTGGGAGGAGAGAGAGTCACTCCTTTCATTTATACTTTTTCTCCCGTTCAATCAAAGAGGTTATTTTTTATATGCTTTTGTGATGTTGCTTTTATTCCAAGTTAATTAGAACGACCTGAATTTAATTAATGAAGTTTAAGACTGTATATAATCGCTGAAACATGGGTGTGGGCGGCACTTTACATGACAAGAGTGAAAAATAGGGCCCGAAACCTTGTTTTTTTGTCTTATGTGGCGAATGGTCAGTGAAAAGAGCTGCTTAACCTTTAGAAAATGTTGATCGTTAAATAATGAATTATAGATTATATATATCCTTTATTTATTTTTTTTTTTGGACTTTATAAGGATTTTCAATTTTTGCAAATGATGGATGTCAAAATGCATTGTGGGACAAAGTTAAATATTGCATCTTCGATCATTACAATTAAAAAACATTAAAAATATGAACAATGAAAAGGTCAAAAGCATGTTCAAACATTTTTCAATTCTGTAGCATTTTGAACGCGTTACACTAACCACTTAAGAATAACGTTTTCGACATCTGATAATAACGTTAAAACAACATTCTACAAAGTTTCTATAACGTTAATGCTTTACGTCTATACATATTTTGTTTCAGTTCATGTACTGTACGTGAAGGACAAAACATGCAAATTGACTTTATCACATCGCCCCCATCAAGGGACGACCAGCCGATAAGTCCACATCATTACTTTGGAGCCTTTATTGAGTATGGCCACAAAAGCAGCCGGCCGCAGAGGTTGCCTAAACGAGGGAGATTCCTATCTGCAGAAGCGCTGAAACATACAGCTGTTCCACAACAGAGCAGTTCCCATAAAACACTCTGAATCAATTATAAATGTGTATTCAAAAAACCACAATGGCCACTGCCAGCAAACTCTGGTCAAAGAGCAAACCACACAAAGGATCATGAGGGTTAGGGTGTTGAATAAGGAGCGGAAGAGAGTGAGTGAACAGGGAAAGAAAACAAAGGAGCGAGAGAGGGAGAGATGGAGATTAGATCAGGTGTTTTACTGTACAGAAGAGTCTGCTTTTAAGCTTCATTATGCTGGAGGCTGTAAATCCATTGGGTGAGCTAATTCAATTTGAAGTGCCATATAAAAGCATCATTTACTGCAGCCCAGCAGGCTCTGCTGTACTCTGATAGAGCTCTGGTACCTTCATCAGATCTTTAAGAACGGAACTGGAAGCAAAGAAAACTACAGAATAGTTCTGAAAGTACTCTACTGTATACTTTAACATATTCATGCACACTATGTGATGATGTGCCCATGTTTAGTTCACACAGTCGAGATTTGGAATTGGCAGATTTGTTTACTAACAGGTGTGACTCTCAAATGTCCTGTTCATACCACAGCAAACCGAAGCGGTTTGAATACTGTCTGCATGTTACTGTAGCTCAGTGGGTACAGCATGGTGCTAGGAACATCATGGGTTTGATTCTGAGGGAACACATAAACTGGAAAATATTTACCTGGAATGCATTGTAAATTGCTTTGGATAATGACTGGAAAAATCACATCACACTTGACACTGGGTTTATTTAATAAATGAGCCCAATCAAGGAGTTCATCAAATCCTAATTAACCGACAGCAGGTTTGAATCTTTTTTACTTTTAATTGAGTGTAGAGTGAAGCGGGTTGTGGCCAAACCACAAAACTAGGAGAAGCAGCTCTGATGGTCGATGGCAACTAGCTATCCAGCATGATTCCAAACACACTGGACATGCTAACCAAACCCGATCTCAAATTTTGTTGTTCTGAGAATTAAAGCGAGTCGGTTCTGTTATAGAATTCTGTTGTCACTATTGGTGTGTGTGAACATAACTGTGCTGCTCTTTCTGCTAGAATATCGGTCACGTTATAAACTTACAATAAAAACCTCTTATGTGTTGCCTGGAAGCAGTGTGGAGAGACTTTGGACCCCTGGGAGACGCGAGCTTGTGGTGTACAGCACAGGGTCACCTTGACCCAACTCTAGCAACAAAGTCCCTCAGAAGACAGCAAACCCCTGCTGAGTTTGCAGCCTTCAGAATATTTGTCTTATTTCCTCTAAAGCTGGGCATTGTCTGTTGTCCAGCCTAACTAGATAAGGAGATCACGTTCTACAAAACTCCATCACATTCACCGCCTCACTGACTCAATCAGAACATATCTGGCTCTATTTTGAGTCAGGGATGGAGGTAAAATTGGATAAGTCCATAATCGTCTTTGTGGGTTTATAGACTCACACGATCCAGTGCCCTGACACCAGCAGGGGGATTATTGGGATACGTCTATAAGGAGCACAGTGCTCATCGGAGCAAGAGGTCAGGGTGGAGAATTATAGACTTAGAAAGTATGAATTACAATACATCTCGATTTCAACAAAATAATACATGTACTCAGAGTAAAACATTGCTGTAAGGATGGTTAGTGCTGGTTTGGTCTTGGTCTAGCTGGTTGGCCAACAAAACTTGAATTATAAACGTTCTAAATGTCCAGTTTTTTACTTTTTTAAAACACTGTTTTAGCGTTTTTAAAATGTTCATTTAACTACTTAAACATAAAGAACGTTTTGGTGAAGTTCTGGTGAATGGTCAAGGACATCAGACTGGTAAAATTAGTTACAAAAGGCTGGGGGGAACACCTGCACCCAAAACACAATGTATGCAAGTTCAGTGTGGGCACAACTACTGCTAAATTCAGCATCAATTAAAAGCAAGTATACCACTGTGACCTGAGGTGCAGCCAAAGCTAAGTGGACCAACTTACACATTAGCATCTGAGCTAATGACTCCGGACCCTCAGTAGACTCCTGCCTGCAGTTATGAAGTCTACATCTATCCGGTTTTGAAAGCTGCAGTCTTTCATTCATGCTTAACCGTCAAGTTTTAAATATGAATGACCTGGTTTCTACATTCATGTGGAGAAGAAGAAACCTTTGGTGACCCCGCAGAGACCCCGTGACTCTGTACATCTGGGGACTTTTTTACCATATCCCAGTTTGACATTAACACAACGGAAATACGCAAAGCACTTTATCATTCATGTGAAACACCATTTATGACCCACACAATCTCTCATTACTCATTTACATGTAAATGACTTCATATTTCCTGTTCTATTTCTGTCTTCTACTGTATGTTCTCCTTCTTAAAGGTGCTTTATATCTTATAAAGCGACAACCAATTTGGCCGGATAATTGAAATGAAATCAGCGGTGCAGAATCGAGAGTTTTGTATGCATGCACGTAAGTATTCTATCATTCATATAATACACTATTATTTCCATACTTATTTATTAACAGACGTACAGTATGGACATATTTCTACAGTGAGAACCTTCTTGTATGAGTGTTAAAGCTGTTTGCTTCATTACATAAAATGGTGTAAAACGCGTAACCACGGCAACGTCAGGAAACGACGTGGTTTCCACTTTATTCCAGCGCTTGAGTCTCAAGAAGTAATCAGGATCAATTTGAGCGGTTCAGTTAAAGAGCTCAGTTAAAAACTCCAGGTCTGGAAGGATATGTTATATCGTTATATATGTATATGTTATATTTTAATTGTATTGATATTTGTGAATGTTTATACGACACTGACTGTGGTGTACATTGAATCACAAGAAATTGCATATTTCATATCGAACTGGCCCTGCCATCACATCGCATAAAGCAAAACATAACCTCCATGCCAGGTTTCCTGTAAATGTATTTCTTTGGTATTAAAGTGAAAAACGCATGACAATTATGTATTGAATTATGAGATTGTCTCTTACATCTAAAACATGGGAGACAATAATAATATTATATCAATGATGTCAACATAATTTATTCATAATTATCTCGTGGCAGTAGAGGCTTTAAAATGGGTAAACCTTTATGATGACTCTACTAGTTAGTGCTAGTTTCATGCTAGTCTTCCTGGTCAACCAGCATGCTGTTAGTTAGGAATACCTGCATACCAGAGTGCTTTGCTGAAAAACCAGCACCAAAAACACAACTGCAGCAATACTGATGACCAGCAATACTGGTTTTGCAGGAGCAATTCACAAAAGTATTTTCTTAAAACTCACACAAACTTTCCCCTACATTTACCGATGGACAGTCTCCAACCAGCTTTGATGAAAAGCTTTATTTCCACAAACACTGAGGTCCTGAAAATGCCTCCCCGGCATTCTTTCCCTTAACACAACAGACAGAAAACCGCCTGCTTTCTGACAGCAGAGTTTCTGTCTGTGAAGCAGGCTGGAGCAGCAGGACACTCAATTAAAACCTCTTCATACATTCGGCTGCCTGTCTCAGTCTCCGAGTAAATTGCCACAGAGGCAAACAGGTCCCAACTCCTCACTTAATTACAGGTTTTTCATAAAAAATGAGGAAAAGTGTCGGCTGATGTCATTAGGTTTTCAATTCCAGTTTGGAACTGTCAGCCTCCTGCATTTTTTATGCAAGCTGTGTTCAGCTTTGGTACACGGCCTCTGAAATCCACAATGTTGGCATGCTGCTAAGCTCTGGTATCCCCCAAGAGGACAGCTAGTGATGAGAAAGACAGCAGCCTACAAGCATCATTGGTTCATCAAAGAGGTCAGAATGAATATACAGGCTCCCATGAGGAGCCTTTGATTGGACACCTGATGGCCAATTAGAACTCTCGCGAGTTTCGCAAAGGTGACTCCCCAAGATCAAATCTTTTGTGGTAACAGGTAAGAGATCAGGTACTGTTGCTTCCAGGTTCCTTACATGGGAGACAAAATCCAGAAGTGCAAATCTGAAATGTGTCTGTGTCGTGTTTGTCTTGTGCCTGGCTTTCATGTCCTTTATTTTGAAGTTGTGTTTTGTAGTCCTTGTTCTTGGTCCTTGTAGTTCTTTCATGTTGCCCCGTCCTAATTATGATCAGGTGTGTCTAGTGACTTGATTAGTTTGCATATATATAAACCAACGTGTTGGACTACTGCATACGTGTTGTAATTTGTTGTTTTAATATCAGATGTTGCTTACTTGCACTGTACTTTTTCCTTAACTGAGTAAAACCCCTCTGAACATGCTAGTCTTGGCTTGCAGTCATTTTGTTTAATTGGAAGCTATTTTTGCTGTAGATAATCGCCTGTTTATAGATTCGTGCATTTACACATGCGTTATACTTTAAAGGTCATGCAAGTACATAACTACAAAATTTGAACAACATATCTACTTAGAAAAGAAATTGTTCTGTCCAGTGGCGCAAACTGCTTCAAAATGCTTCCTGAAATCGCTTTGGAGTGCCTAAAACGACAGCAGAACACAAGATCGTCTTCATACTTCACACATCTGTGTATTGCCGAGAAACGCGTTGAATGGAATGTTTTTGAAGATTATTTGGTAAGGCACATTAATGGCTCTTAGGGTTATGTCTATCTATTTTAAAACACTCCGCACCTCAACGAGGAAAAAGAGGTGAACGTTTTTTTTTGCCCTTTTCAAATGTCAGTGCTACATGAGGTGTAATGGTCTGGGTAGAGGATGTAATGAAATAACCGCTCTTGAGTCGTTGAATGTGAGATTCTGCCTCACTGAATTACATTATTTTCTCTTTAAAAAAACATAGAACTCATTTGTATGGAGGAGGTCCTTGACTACCAAACACTTAACATCCCCTTTGTGTAACTGGATCGCGCGGAAAATAAACTATTGCTCAGCACATGACCGCATTTCTATGGCCCTTCTGTCAGTTGGTTGTCTTCACGTACGGTATACACAAACAAACAGAGCAGATCTGTTATTCTAGAGGCAACGGAGCATGCCACCATCAAAGATCCATCTCAGCACCAAGGACAAACCTTCAACTGACTTCAGAAATCTTTAGCTCAGGGTTTTTAATTGGCATGCAATGAATAGCTTATGAAAAGGACACGATATCTGGAATGTTCCTAAAGGCTTCAGGATGTGCTGTCAACTCATGGTACAATAGCTTTATTGGGTCTCCGTTCTTCATTAACTTATAACTTTGTCCTCTTTGCCAATTTTCCTAGAGTCAAAGATTAAAGTCGCCATTAGTACCACTGATCATTCTGTTGTAACACGTGCTAACCGCTAAGCCGCAGTTCCGGCTTCTATTGTAATGCTTTTAAATGACTTGATACATACAATGATGTGCCATCATCGCTGTAGAGGAAACTGTATTTAGTTACTCTTCAAATATTGAATCAGTGAGGCGGTGAATGTGATGGACATAAATAGATGTTTTTATATAAATAAAAATAGACACGAAGGAGACAATTGTTTAACATTCATGAATAGAGCTAAAGAACAAATGCAGATGGCACAGCCCAGATAATGTGGTCTGACTTTGCAGACTTTTGTACCTGGACCAACCTGAGTTTTGAGCCTCTTCTGTAACTCCTAAACAGATGCATGTCAGCTGACTTAGATCTTTATCTGACTGATGCAAAAAATCTCCATTTATTCCCCATCTCCTCATTGCTGTTTAGAAGAAGCAAGTGAGATATTAAAGAGGTCTCATTATAATTCTTCTCTCCTGCGGGACATCTCAATAATAAACAAAGCGAAGCAAAACAGTCGGAGCATCTTTAAACATTCTAGAGATTCTGAGGGGAAGGAACATGAACATTTGATGCTGCAATCACTTAGCCAAAGGTTTGTGTGGTTTTGTCTAATACTTGTGGATGGACTGTCAACGTTATGTAAATAAATATGAACAAACAGCTAGAAACCCGGTCTGGATGCAAAAATCAATGTGCACAGGCCAGGATCCAGAATCAGTCTACTTCCTCTGTGGCAAACCATACCCCACAATGATTACTCCTCAGAGACGAGATATAACACTTCCTGTATACTCTATAGCATCTGTCACATGGCCTGGCGCATCACATCAATGATGTATGAGAGAATGGCATCTTGGGAGGTTTGTACTGTAGGCATGAAAGATTCATAAATGTCATCCAAAAAGAATATGGACTGCCAACCAAAACAAGCCTGTGCGCCACTTAGAGAGAGACATCACTGCATCTAGAAGGAAGCGTTTTGTTACCTATAGTTGCTGAAGCTTCAGTTATTGTAGATCCTGCTAAATGGACTCGAGGTTTTAATGTAAGCAAGCAGCTTATTCAGTAGATTCTCTCTGATTGCCTTTACAAGCTCAGAAATAAAAGCAATTGTGGCGAACAATTAACCTTTTAGTTCTGGGCTCTGATTGGTTGATTTGTGCTTTGACCTTTAAAGGTAAGTTTAAGGGTGACAGTTAGGCAGCTGTTTGCTTTGAAAACACAGTAAACACGCAGAAGAAAGGTCTCGCCCCAGTGCTTTTACAAACACATCAGTTGTATTAATGGCTCTTTATGAACCTTACTGACGGCATGCGCTATACTCGCATGTTTGAGGATAATGTTTGCCTTGCCGTGATCTTAATGCAGCTATTCAAGGAAATCTGAATAGAAATGCAGGCGCAAAACAGCACTGAACATCTATAGAAACGTGCACAAAAACGTGCCAATTGCATTGATTTTCCAATCACATGTATGCGCGAAAAGCTGACTAACTTTAGATTCACGTTTTACATGCCATGCATGTGCAGAGTAACAAATCAAGGCCCAAGAGAACAATAATTCACGGAACATGAAGGTCAATGAATATGCAATAATGGCTTTTTCTATCAATCTTAATGACCTGTATATACATTTTCTACGATCTCAATGGAAGAAAGCGCACGCATGCAGGAACACGCATGAAAATACGAGCGTGCACGTACTAACTTTAGAAAAAGAGATGACAAAGAAGTATGAATTTTTGATGCACGTGTGGGAAATATTCTCTAAGACGAGGCTTTCGCTCTGGCTGCGCATCTCCCTGTCTTAATGTCGCACTGAGATTCGCAACTGTCTGGCTGCTTATCTCTCCTGTCGCCTTCCACGCTCGCGTTGCTCTATAATTCATGGATGAAGAGTCAGCGCTGAAGGATCACCATCTACTAACCAGGGATCAGACCCCTGGTGGTGCTGTGCATGCAAATAAACTCATGATACGACCGTAGCTTTGGATCTGTGACCGGTGACAAACAACAACAAACACTCCTTAGAGAGAGCAGAGAGGAGAAGTGGATTAGAAAGAGTCATTCATTTTAGTCATATCCACTAACATATTAATAAGGGAAGAAGCCAATATCATCAAATATTGATGCCCCCATCCTGTACCAGGAGAGCTGACCTGTGTTCCTTCAAGTTATGGTTTATGTTTTAATATTGAATAAATGTCCATATCAATATTGGATATAATAACCCCCCCCTCTCTGCATCCCAGCAGTGCTGAGTTAAGCTTTTCCCAGCGGAGAAATGGGAATTTCCATCATCAGCCCGGCCCGAATCTTTCTCAAAGCGGCCGGTGACCTTCACCACATTCAGACAGTCATTAGGTGGAATTAACAGCAACAATTAACCTTTCACAGATCACAGGAAGTGAGAGCATGATGGCGTGTGACGCCCGCATGATGTCTGCGCGCTTCGCCGCGAGAGTTCACATGCCGTTAACTCCTTAGAGAACAAACATTTCCTAAAACACAACCCTCGTGAAAATGAACCATTGAAAATGAACCAAAAACAGAGAAAAAATGCAGTAACTATGCCTTTGTGGTTTAAACTGTAGTAAAATCACGGTTACTATAGTTAAACCAGGGCAACCACAAAATAACCATGGTTTGCTATAGCAACCATAGTTTAACCGTGGGTTTTATAGTAAAGCTATGCTTATAGAAACGGTAATCAATGCGTCAAAAACAACACGATCGCTGGAGTTCATTTGGTTCATTTTTGTAAGGTAATGTCTAAAAAGAAGGAAGCAGAGCATGATTTCACCCTGTTTTACACCTACGGAAACAGCAAAATGAGCAGGAACAATCAAAGATTTACAACACATTTGGTTCACGTGGGTTATGTTCACGCAAAACCCAAAAAGAGCAATTTGGAAGTTCACACGTCAAATATTGTAATTTAACATCTGGGAGGCAGGTGCAAGTACTGTACAATGAATTTCATAGGAAAGGTATGAAACGCGGCGTCTATAAACCCTAAGATACAGATTAAGTTACTCTCACCTCATATGCTGAAAACGTACGAGAACAGGTGTGGATCTGTAAGCACACACTTTTTCTGTTCACGGGACCGAAGAAGTGTCGGCTGTTAGTGGGACTGATCAAACAGTCTGGCAATACTGAGGAATGAGACACGATCTGAGGAGGAAAAGACTTTGATGAAACAGATTTAGACTAATCTATCCCTTCGCTCCGTCTCGACCTGTTATTCCTGCACCAAATGAGATCTTAATCACCACATCGATTACACCTTATTTGTCGGAGGACAAACAAATGATGCCTCGCGCATTAAATGCGGTCGCTTCAACGTCTTTATGGGGTGAAAAGAGGGCAGAAGAAGAATCCACTCGGTGGATATTTGTGTTATGTTTAGTATCATGTGTATGTATGTATGTTTACGTGCAATATAGAAAATCGAAGATGACGCAGTAACAAATCAGGTCACAGCGTACAAATGCAACCGAAAGTTAAAGAGACGCCCCAGACACTTTATCCTCATTAAAAAGTTGCACAGTGTTTTTAAAAACAAATAAACAAAATAAATACTAACATAAGACAAAAATCCAGTCATATTAGCAGCCTGTATACAAGCAGTGTTTAATTCTATTGTTTATCATAGTCTACCTTATATTTGATTTCATAGATACAACCATAAATATTCTGACTGATGATGTAATGAAATATTCAATGTGGGTATTTCCCAAAAAATGATTGGATTGGTCCCCACAAAGGTAAAAACGTCCCTGAAAATACTGCCTCTTAATAAATGAAGTTACACAGACTGGAGCTTTATTATTAGCTATAGGCCTGTTTGAGAAAGTGTGTGTGAGTGTGTGTGAGAACACACACACCATATGTTTGCACGAGGATTGTCTGGTGTCAGCAGGACTCGGATGAAGGTGGAACACACAGTTTCATCTACAGATGTTTCATCTTCTGTCACGGGGATCAGTCATTTGCTGAATTCTTTGTTTCTTTTCACCTCATCCGGTTATCCTGCCGAGCTCTTATCATGGAGTCTTACTGCTGCGTCTCACCTTTGTGCCTCTGGCTTCTTACTGGCGCACAGGAGCGGAGGATTCAAGCCAATCCGAGGGCCAGAATCGCTCGCTGCCTTTGAAGTCGGGAGCTTTGGCGGTAGATCGCCTGGTTTTCTGAGCAAAGGTGCCTTTGAAATGCAGCGGCACGGAGGACGTCTCGCTCCTGCGACTGACGTTCCACCGTCTCGAGTCAAAGACGTGGGAAAAAGATGGAAGTGTGAAAAGTGAGGCGTTAATAATATAACTGCTTTAAATATAACCATCATCCATTTATATTCAAGGGCAGAGGCCCCTCAGGGAGGCAGAGCAAGGCTGTCGAATCTCCAGAGAGTGACTTAGCGCAAGTGCATTATGGGATGGGTCAGCAAGGCACAGCTCAAGACGTTACATTAAAGCAACAATCTCTCTCTCTTTTCAGCTTTATGTGTTACCGCAGGGGCTGCAACACCAAAAGCCACACACGCTGCGTTCTCATGTCTGACTTCTCCCGTTGCTCGAGGAAAAGGCTCGCTTCAAATGCGGCCTCATTTTCCTAGTGATTTACTTGACAGTGGAACAGAGGAAAACCTCAGTGTGAGGCAAAATAAAGCAGAGAAACTTAAAGAGTGTTACACTTTCAGCAGTGATACGTATGCTTTCATCAGAAGTAACCCTTCCATAGTTATCAGAGGCTCAATGCTGACCCAAGATAGTTTTTGCTAGCTTTGGTTGGTTAGCACGCCCCAGTTAGCCCACGCTGAAAGATGATGTAACTGCATAAACTACCTGCAAAAAGCACCTTTCTCTCTATTAATGGTTTAATGATCGTCATATATTTTGAGGGAAGTAAAATATAAGGAAAGAAAAGCTACAAAATTGTAAATATTTTATTGTCCAGCATTGGATGCTTTGTTTGTTTATTTGTGTTTTTTAACAGTTCTTAAAAGCATGAACTGGGTATTTTGTTCCTCTCTGTTTACAGTAAAGAGCTCGGAATTGTCCGCTTTCTTGCACAGAAACAATGTGCATTAAGGGAAAGCACTATATAAATAAAACTTAACAAAATTGAATAAGTGTTGCTATGACATCATTTCCTGCAGCTGATACTGGTTGGGTGATACTGGTTTCATATGTCTTAGGCTACAGTATTTTTAAAGCTTAAAGCTGGGCAGTGACGCCAGCACCCAAACACACCTACAGTGGCATTTTTAGTGGGGACATTCTTTGCCTCAAAATTTATTGCGATTGCTCATGTAATATGATAGAGATCAAGAGCAGGGGTCAAATATGAGAGAAAGAGAGAGAGATTACCAGCGCAGAGGTCAGATTAAGTCCAGCTAGTAAATATCTCTCAGTTTTTCTCCCTTAAGGGTGCGCACCACCGGTAGGAAATCACAACGAGAGTTCTTCAGAGGAAAAACAATTTAATCTTCCCTTAAAAAGCAATTAATGATGGTTCGAATCAAACGCCTAAAGGTCAAACATTGATTGAATTCCCCTGTTATCATTTAGCAGTGATGAGACAGATATCCCAGCAGTCCGTGAATGTGTGCGCACCTGTACGGTTTCCTATGACCTTCACATATAAATCACTTTCAGAAAGACAAATGTTGAAACTTAAACCATTATGAGGTTGAGCAGAGTTCACAGCTTTACAGAAGAAGGTTTTATCTGTAAAAACCGGTTGCAACAGCACTAATACAATAATCAGGCGTTTGCAGCTGCCAAGTCATGCTTCATTGTAGCCATCCGTAACTTTCATCTCTCAAACATGTTTATATTTTCTTTCACACCGACTCAAAGAAATAACTCTGCTTCACAAACTCTCTGAATTGCCTTAAATATACATGCTATCCGGCAGGTGTTCCTGTAGCTCAATTACTAGAGCATTGTGTTAGCGATGCAAAGGTTGTGGGTTCAATTCCTGGAAAACACATGTGCCGATAAATTGTTTTTCTTTTAGGGCACTGTAAGTTGCTTTGGATAAAAGCGTCTGCCAAATACATCAATGTAAAACCGCATTAATGATACTTTGAAACCCAATATTTACAGTAAGCGTAGCATCCAAAGCAAGAGGCAAATAGATCTCCTCGTTTCAGAGACCAGAAGATGTTTTTGTATAAAAGAAGCTTTTTCTCTACTGAACTGCTAAGGTAGCCGGATTGAAACGGTCTTCGTCGTCAATTTATAGCCACTCACAAATGAAAACAGCAATCATTCTTCAGTCCCGCGAAAGCAATTAGTCTTTCCTGAAGACGTAAACTAAATTAAATGATTGCTTAGTGCCACAGCGCTTAATTAGCAAGTCACATGTCACAGTAAAGTCAAGCTGTTCTAGATTCTCTTTTCTTGTTGTGGCGTCGCTCGAAAAATAAAGCTCGCTGTCATAACAGAAGCGCTCTGATGTCATTGAGAATTGAAGCGTCTGGTTGTTTCATCCAGACAGCCTCCCGTCGCTCCTCTGGATGTTTACCAGTGACATTATGTGATGCTGTTAATGTACACTCAAGCAGACTGTTCCACTCACGAAAAGCACTCTGTCAAAATGAGCATGGCTATGAGAAGACTGATGGCCTTCACATTTGCCAAGCGCACCATTAAGGAAATGTTTAGACCCATAAACAAAATGCCATAACGGGCAGCTAG
>JAZGTI010005500.1:0-25302 GCA_036877585.1 Botia kubotai
CCAGTGAACAAAAGTGCTTGGTGAAAATTACATGCAAACGAAAACTGCAATAGCGTTTTCCCACGACATTCAATCATTTCAACACCTGCTAGGCAGCCAGTGAAGGATTCAGTGTTGAAGGTAAGACATTGGTCAATCTCAAGAGTAAACTAAAGCATTTATTGCACCATAATATTGCTTGTGTAATATGGGCATTTTAATATGGTGGTCATCCAGTACGTTTATATTTAAGATTAATAGTAGATATAATCACTATGGTGACGTCAGTTTTTAGAAAAACCTAGACTAGTGCTGCTATTGCAACCAGAAGTTGATTTCACGATTGATGTAGTAATTTAAATGGTATATAGTAGTTTTGTCAAAGATCTTGTGAGTCTAGCAACCCAATAATTCCTCGCCTGATAGAGGTTATTGCTGCATGTGAATGAGATTTTCCCCACTCCTCAGCTGCTTCCTGAATCAGGTGTGCAGAATTGTTCTGTGTATTAAATCACAAAAGGACTGAATAAAAATCTGTTTCTCAGCAGCGTCAAACCTTGTTCCTCACCTTGTCATTAGATTGAGAGGCTTTGAGGAAGGAACTGACACCAACATGTCACACTGCATCTGAAAATGAGTAAAATTCAGTGACAAAACCCATATCTTAGCTCAATATCAGATTATTTCTAAATTACTGTCTGCAATATAAAACTTTCTTGAGAATCTGAAAAATAACATTAACATAAACACTGCATGTACATTTGTTTTTGTCATTTTCATCAAAACAGCTCACAGCAGGAAGGTTTGGGTTCGAGCCGGTTAGGTTAACTGGACATGCTGAATTGCCCTTAGGTGGGTGAATGTGGATGAAACAGAAAATTCACATACTTTGTTGTGGTAGCTAATGATTATGTCATCACATAGATTAAAATGTAAGATTCAATATGAACCAAAGAAGCTTGTTCTGCCAAGGTGGTCTTGAATAAATGTGATGGTTTCTGGTTCTTGTGGCTGCTGTGTTAATGATTCAAATTACGTAATGACATTTGTTAGCAATGGCAGTAAAAGATTTATGTTTTTCCTTCTTACCAACTCTTTATTGATTTTTTATGATTTTCATCATAGCTGTTTCATTATAAATAACTTCCAACCCTCTTAACTGAACAGCCCTAAGGGAGAAATGTCAAGGTCTCTTTGTGTTTAGAGGATTAACATAAATTAGCTGCATTTAATGATCATAATCTCTGGTTTTTTTCCTTATATTTAATGAAGACAAATTCCTAATATTCGTTTATTGTAACTGATTAGGAACTTTACGGGACCCTCCAGGTAAAAACATGCCATTTTAAATATAGTAATTAGACTTTTTTAGATTTATTAAATTTAGATTAATTAGACTAGGCCCTATGAAACCAATTATTAATCTTTGTCATGGGAAAAAAAGAAGACTTAAACTTTAAAAATGTCACTTTTTAGCTTAATGTTATGACATGATACAGGAGAAGCAATAGGCAAGTGTTGACGCTACCAATGTAGGGCGATGTGCCATCTATTTGGGCTGAAACCTAAGAAACAGCGCCTCCCCTTGGCAGGTTGATTTGAGATCTGATAATCTCTCTTGTGATTGCTACTTGTTTGAATTACAAGTCACAATGTAGGGCTCGACATTGTATTAACAGGCGTGCACATTTTATACAAGTTAAGACACTGATAAGTCTTTTCAGGATCCTTGAGAAAGAATCAAACACCAGGGGTTCACTTTGAGCCGAGAGAGGCATGATATGTGTCTGAACGCGTCAGATTTTTGTGTGTTCTAGATCCTTCGCTTGAGTCTGATATTTTCTTTCACCTGTCAGAGCAATTCAGCACTCAATCGTTTTGGCTGTTTCATGTTCGACCTCAGCTGTGAACGTGTACACTTTCAAAACAGACTTCATTTCCGACGAGGGGAATAGACCACAGGGCTGAAAAAGCGCTTAGCTATACCCATCTATCATCGACAGCACACTTGCAAGATGACAAAGTCATAAAGCAGATTCAACTGCGGAAGCGTGACTGATTGAACCAGTTAAAAAGCTGTTGCCGCGTTGTCAAAGTTTATGTTTTAGGAGAGAATTGTGTCATTGTGCTGAAAATGTTCGGCTTGTTTACTTGACATTCACCTGTCTGTGAGACCTGAGACATTTTCATTATCGGAGAAGAAAACATTTGTTGACTATTTGTTTATGGAAAACGCTTTTATAGTTTTATCACTAAAAAACAGCTGAACTTCATGATTTCGGTGGAATTTTAAGTCTTTTTCTCCCCTTGGTCTCTAGTTTTAACAACTAAAGCGTAATATGGGACAATACAAAGGACTTCTTATCTGTCCTCGAGGCTTAACGAATGGAAGACTAATTCTGTCTGGCCTTTGCAGTCTAGATCCATTCTCTAACCAAGACTTCCAGCATTTATAATTTACATCCTGCATTTTTAATACAAGACGGGGTTTGGCTGAGTTTCAGCATGTCTGGTGTCAGGCTTCTGGAACGACTCTCACAAACTTTCAGGACTGAGGTTTAATATAAAACAATGTGTCATATTATGTTTATGTTTTCAAGAGGTTACATTTGATTTAGACATTCAGTTTTTGCTGATTCACTATGGATTCATTAATTTAAACATTACATTTGACAGAGAATAAATTGGGAGCTAAAATCGGATAGAATTTGGAACGTGACTCACTAAGTTTTATTATTTATTGTGTATGAAGTTCTACTTCTGATTTCACTTTTATGCGAGTCTCACTCCTTTGCGTTCACACCTGTGGAATGAAAATCTATTTGTGGAATAGCTGCACTGCTAATGTTGATGTTTTCTCTTGTTTTCTGTTTTTAGTGTCTGTTTACTTCCCTTTTGGCAAAGGCAAATAGCCCTCTCATCAAACAGAGGCTGGAGTTGCCCTCATAACTATGTATAGGGTCTTTGGTTTTTTGCTTCTGTGTTTGAAGTGAATGTCAGTTAAACACAAGATTGATTGTTATAATATGAGGGCTTTGACTTATTTAGCATGGAAGGCAAACCGTGTAGTTGTTGAGATGGAACAATTGATTTTATTCAAATGTTTTGTGGAGTTTGCTGTTTGAGTGACAAAGGTGGGCAGTGGATGACAAATTTTTATGCAGATTTACTAAGTTTAATCTTGTGTGTATGCCACTGTGCCGGGCCTGTATGTGTGTCTGAATTGAGAACTGGGAGCAATTTTTGAAAGAAAGCCATTGGAGTCCTATTGAGAAAAGGGATAAAAAATTCAACTGAGATAAAAATTAGTAATGTCCATGCAGGAAATGGAAGCAGGCTTGATTGGGTATTAAGATACATTAAAAGCGTGTTGTGCGGTGAAAGTGGTAATTTGAAGCAATTAATTTAAATGGTTCATTTTGATGTGACAATTGTTTTTGCCCATTTGTTAAATACAAATTTAGACTTCTCATTAACAATAGGTTTCAGGTTTAGCCTTTTAAAGTAATGCTGTGATATTTGATGAATGTTAATTGTACTGCAGCCTCAAAGAACATCAGCAAAACTGTAACTCTTGACTTTAGCCTAGAAGTAACTGTCTTACATGGCTTTCATACTAGAGTTCAGGGACTTTCCTTTTTTTGCTTCAGCTTCCTGTATTGTTTAAAGATGCTTTCATCTTATTGTGTATTCCTTTAGATCTCCTTTTGTTCCGGGACTGACTTTTGCTCCACATTTTCCAATCAGATTGATTTCACCAACACAATTTATACCCAGTTCAAGGCTAAAAAGGATCTTCGATGAATAGCCACCAATGACAAATGCAATTTAACTTTGGCTTATTGGACACTTAATCTGTGTCCAAGAAACGCATCCCATTTGGTGTCGGAGAGTAAAGATAGCAGCAAAACCTCATCTAAAGGTTCATTGCTATTAGTCTGCACCCAAAAACATTAGAGCAATTGAGGCAGGAGTCAAGGTCTGGCTTTGAAATCTTCTGATTATATGTTCTCAACATAATTGGTTGTGATCTCTCGAGAGCAAACTGAAAATATTGGAAAAACAACAACTAGCCACAAAATGTTGATAAAACAAGGTTGCTAATAATTTTGAAATGGATTACATGAAATTATAATCCTTTATTTCAATCTATCAGGTCAATGAACCATAAATTTCATGGTGCAAAGAATTTGCGATATTTTTATTGATTCTATTTGCTCCATTTTGCCACCATTAATCCTAAATGTATAACAGATTAATTGACTTTCCCTTTTAAGGCTCAAAGCACCAAAAGTTTGTCGTCTTCCATTGTGATGAGTTTTGATCTGATGAAAGTCTCTTGGTGTTTGTCATGGCTGCATGGCTGAGATTGATGTTTATCGAAATGGAGGAGCAAAGAAAGAATCGGCTGAGTGATTACGGTGCGCTTGTCAAAAGCGTGAATAGTTCCAATTGTCAGATCTATCTCAGGCTTTCAGCGCCCAAGATGAGCATGATTACATAATTATGTGCGCAAAGTGTCTCTGAGGGGCCAGCAAGTGGTGCATACAAGAGCCTTTATTTACTGTGGGCAACACAGAACACACTATTGAATGACCCGTGCAATTGTGTGTGCTGGAGATAAACCATATTATCTCCCTCAGTACCTTCAGCGTGGATGAAAGTTCCCACCGTTTCATTTTCAATTACGGCCCGTTTGTCGAAATGAATCATTGGAGACAGGAAAACACGTACAACATGCGCAGCTTTCTGCCTGCCGCTTGCTCAGGCGACTTGTTTTTGCTTCGAAAAGGGAATTACTTTTCGCTAAAAAGAAATCTGAATGAATGATGCAACTTTGTCTTTTTTCCATGTATAGAATTTATAGGTTGTTTTAAAAATTAAACATTGTGGCTCTGTGGTGCAATCAAACCATTGCTCTGTTTTTAAACATTGCTATCAGTTTGACATTAGCAACATTGGATTGAGTTTGGGGCGGAACTTTCTATCCAACCAATGAAAAACTGAAGTGTTTGTCCTAATTTTAAAATTCAGTTTGGTGTAAGTAGTATACAAATTGAACTTTAGATCAGTTCACAATTGTCTTACATTTGGTCATGCCTCTTGGAGGCCGCAGTGTTGGCAGAAATATCTAGGCATTAAATGTAATTAGACCGATCCAATCTGTGTGGTGATTATAATGCATTCGCCTGGAGCGGTAGTTGTAATGCGTTTGCCTGGAACAGACTGACCAATGCTATACTCTCCTTGAGGTTTGCAGTGGAGAATATCAGCACTATTCAAACTCATAAATGGTGAGAAACACCAGCAGAATCACAACATCCTTTTCCAGTGTATAACCAAAGTAACTGTTTGAATTCCTGTATTGTTTGTGTCACAAAGAATGACATATTTGACCATCAGTGTGTTTTGTTAATTGACTCTGAGTGATGTCATTAATATACTCAGTCACTAATGTGTGTTAAATCCACTCCAAGCTCTTTTATAGTTTTCACCTCTGTCCTAAGCATATTAGCAGATAACATTTTCCTGTCAAGAGGCTAATTACGGAAATGTCACGAGCCAGTTACTTCAGAGCTTGGAATTTTCTACACGAGCTTTGAAAACAAGGGAATTCAGAGATCAGTTGATGGTTTTGCCGAGCACCTGCAGTCAGCTGAAACTTTAGTACACCTATACAGAATTAGCATGCTGCAACAAGACGAACTGTGGTGGCAAGCAAATTAAATTTTCAGGGCTGCACTTTGCTGTTAGGGCAAAGAGGAAAAGATAGAAAGACAAAAAGAGAAGGGGAAAATAGAGCCAAACAAACCGGCTTCCATAAATTAAAGAGAGAGGTTACACAAAAATGAAAATAATGTCATCATTTATTATGCAACGCTTAATATGTAAATTATGGAATGTTTGGAGGGTTAAGGAAGTGATGGATGGGGGGTGGGGCAAGGAAAATAGTTTTGGAAATCAGCATTGTCCCTAAAGCATAATAATTTGGCATTTTGATATTTACTATCACTGACAGAGAGAGATGCCATGTGTTGCTTTTAACAGAAAATGTGTTTCCCAGACAACAGAGCTTTTTATTTCATTTCCACGTGTGACAATCTCCAGACTCTTTAAAGCATTGCATCTCATCATCCTGCCCCCTCCCCCACCCTAAAAACATAACGTTTGATCTTTTCAGTATCATGAGCAAAAGCTGGCAGGTTGTATCTTGACATCTTTTGAGATGCAGGTAGGCAAAGACTGGTAGTAATAAGGGCTCTTTGTCACCTCTGGGGACTCTGCTTTTCTCCCCAGCAACAAACTAAAGCGTTATGAAAAGAGAACCAAAACAGATCAGCATCTCTGTTGAAACGTAGCAAAAAGGTCTATTATTTTTTCAGCAGTATCCTCCAAAGTGCGCTTGTGATAACTCCATTTTGCCATTTAATTTTTAAGTGAAATGTTCCAAATACTTGTGTCACATTTATAATTTACAGAGTGAAAGAATTAGAAAGAAAGCCAGCTTTTGTCTGTTCACCTGTTTTTCTGTGGGTAACCGATGGGCTTTGTTTTGAACCCTGAGCTCTACAAGAAAGGATCTTGTTATGCATTATATGGCATTATTTCCCCCACCGCCAGCCATTCATTCACATTAAGGGCCATATAATATATAATACATATGTATATATAGCCAAATATATAGTGAGTTTTGGTATAGATTGTTTCAATATATAAACAAATCCTTGCACTTTCAAAAAACAGCATATTCCAAGAAGCATAATGTATATGTTCAATATCCAGTATTTCAACAAACATTTCTGCAGAACAGTATATTGACAGAATAAATGTTACTGTGGAATGTAGTGTTTAATGTCAGAGGACCAACTATCAGTGAATGACTGCAGGTAGCAACAGAGACAGCCCACTATAAAACACTGTGACATCTGTGTAAACAAGTCAGATAAGTCATAATGAAAGGTCATTGATTCTGATAAATTCTGACTCTCCTGTTAAAAGAGTTCCTCTTTAACACACACTTTTTCCACCTGCCTAAGTGACTGTAGTGTGCCCATGTGCACACTGCAAAGCTTTAAGAGCGACAGCTACATTTGTTTGTTCGAAGCGAATTCTTATCGTTCTGTGTGTGTACACAATAATGGAGTCACTCCTAATACCCTGAACTCATATTGGTTGACAAGATGATAACCATAGCAATATAGTGAGTTTTGGCATCTCGTGGCTATAAACAATCAAAGCACAGATGGCATTTGCTGGTTAAAGTGATATTTAAATAAAGTAAACTTCTGTTAGTCTTTAGCTAACAAACACCAGTTTTTTTATGACATCATCTTCTGGAAAATTATGTTTAGGACAAGTGGCCAATTTTTGATTCCAATTTTAATTCCAATTTTAATAATTTGCTAGTTTTTTTAGTAGTTGGTGCATAATAAAAAATTGTATCATGTGATGTAACCAAGCTAGTAGTCCAATTATTTACAGTTCAGCCCTATCTTCACTTAATTGTATATTTCGTTTGAAAAAAATAGTTTGCATGTTTCAGAATTGGTTTATTATAGTATCCAATTTATTAAGTCAATTATGATGAGGGCATGAATGTGTAATACATAGTGAAAATGATTTATTTGTGTCATTTATCAAATTTACTCATTTAGATAATAAGATAATACAAATAAAATGAGACAATGTGAAAAATATTTTTTTATTCATATCTGACCCCCCTGGCCCCCCCTAAACTCTGCCTATGATTAATTTATATTTAGTCGATGTTGTTATTAATGGCCTAAAAATTGAGCTTTGTGCGTGCAAATGTTTGACAATAATAATAATGTCATTAAAAACTGAAGACAACAGCCACATAATGCAAAACTAATAACACATTTTGGCAGACAGTAGCATGCTAATATAAGTTAATCTGTTTGAATCTTGAATATGGCGGGCAGATAAATGTAAAGTGCTTATTAACAATCAGATCTTTCTCTCTCACATTTAGAGCGTCTGAGTAAGAAGGCAGGCGCTCTGTGATGTAAACAACTGCTCACAGCTGTGCGCTCGCTTCTCAGCAATAAAGCCCTCGCTCACTGGTGTCGCATTGACTCAAGTGCTTTTAATGTCTCAATACAAATAAAGAAAAAAGTTTATTCAAATGATAACGGCTAATTCAGAAAAACCTTGAAAAAAGATGCAGCTGTGATGCATGTGGAACGCGATGCTAATTTAGTGACCGACTTGCTCTTGTAGTAAAAATCTGACAGCTGAGGTTAGAAACTTTTCAAGTGCTAAGAGAGCAATTTGTTGCCATGAGATTTTGTTGGTTTGCCATATATAGTTTTGTTTATAAAGATACACAGTGCTATGTTTTACCCAAGGGCAATTAGATTTTCTTGTGGGCAGTTATTGGTGGCTAAGTAGGTCTTGGAAGGCATGTATTATAAAACAATTTTTGACCTGTTGTTTTTTTTTTTGCTGAACCTTTGTGTCTGCTGGATCACACATTTGGACTTAATTTGGAGTACATGTCATATTCTTTCTTTTTAAGACTTCCAGCATTTCTAACAAACCCTCCAAAAATAGCTAATATTATATTCAGGAAGACTTTAAAGAGATTAATTGAGCTAATACTGCAGCATTCAATGACATTGCAGCATTGAACTTGTTAACTGCTGGCACTGAACATGAGGCTAATTGGAGAAAAGGGGGAGAGAATTTGGCTCTTGCGTAAGTGTGGAGAAATTAATATTTTCAAGTATGCATCACAGACTGAAAGTCATCTGAAGTCCCCCAATGATATTATGCATATGCATAATGAAATGACTGCGTCCATATTCAGTGAATATATTCAAATTGATCTCTCCCAAATTTTTATACCCATGACATACTCATGGTGAATATGCAGCATAAGCGATGAGGTTGCTTTCCCACGCAAGCACAGTTAGCTGTCTGATGTCTCATGGATGTAACTGCATGGATATCCAGAGATTATTTGCATTATTTCTTTTTCTACATAAATAGAATTTATTAAAAATAAATTTGAGTGATTTATTAGTGCAAGGAACCCAATCTGTGATTCATTAAAACGAAGATACCGAATCACTGGATTCCAAAAGAACGTGAGAATCAGGATATTCGAAAAATTAAGGAGTCTAAATAAACTGAACGTTTGCAGATCTGAGAAATACTTGTAAAGTGATTATTTCTTTTTGCACTGAATAATAACCATATTTACAAATAATCTTTTTATTATTTAATGCACCCAGGGTTTAGATTTCAATACAGCATCATTTATATCTATAGCGTGCACAGTTTAATAGGCTCATTAAAGTCTTATTAGGAAACTCATGTGGGTGTTTTTAAAGTCCCCTTTAGGCTGATTATCACAGGTGATAATCCCCGAGCATCACAGGTGAATCTTTTATACCTTTTGGTCTGTGAACAATTTCCTATGTTCTCCACAAATGCAGAGGAAACCCCTGAGGACAGTTTGATTGCTCAGTGGATGCTCTTTCATTGACCTACAGCTGTTTGGGAGAAACACAAATAGACACAAGACAATTATTGATATGCAATTAGAGACCAGAGCACATAAAAAGAATGTGTGTAGCGCAGCTCGCATAATTTGATGAATAATGTTTGAGTTCATATTAAAAATCTGACTTGGCAAATCTAAGCACAGTTTGATACATTGCTGAGATCTCTTCTGAAAGTATAAATGGATACAAATGGATCCTAAATGAATAGGATACTAAGGAAAAATAGGTGGAAAACTTAAACCATAAGTTTTTATACTTTTTACTCAGTGTAGTCTTGTTGCTGTCTAGGGGAGAAACAATTGAGATATTATCAAGATTTTCTGTGTGATTCTTCTTTCCTCCATATGTGGACAGAGGAACTTTCAACAGCAAATCTCCCATCAGCTCTTACAGTTTGTGTGTGCCATCAGCTGCTTTATCTGTGGAATCTGTCAGTAAAGCAGGTAATCCCTCTGAAGGGCCTACAGCGGTGTTCAGAGCTGCCATCATTATGCCAATGCTGACCATTTTAAAGAGGATTAATTCCTAGGTGACGTTTGGGCTGCAAAACAGGAAGCAGTGGGCTGTTTGTGTAATGCTGATCGGAGCACACACCATATTGACGTCAGTAGAGCCTACAGAGTTCCTATATAACATAAACCTCTGCAACCTTCTTATTACTATATTTCTGTTTACTCTACAAAATGCATCATAAGAAAGCAAAATCATGGATGAGATCTCAATAATATCTCAATTGTTTCTCCTAGACAGCAGTGAGATCAAATGGAGAGCAAATGGAAATTTTTGCTTGAGCCTCCAGTGTCTCTGATATTTGTCTCAGATATTTCTCTTAAAAAACAGACCCACAAATCTTATGCGTCTCCACTTGAGTTTTAGAATAGATCTTAACTACTTTACAAACTAAGTCAGATTTGCTGATTCTGCAAACAAAAAATAAATAATAAATATCATTTAACAATTCCAATATAAATGTAAACATCTCTGATCAAATCTGTCTAAAATCAAATGATTTTAGCTATATTACTGTGCTTCAACAATTGCCTCATTTGTAAATATTTATGTTTCTTTCAAGCAACAGTAGGAGAAACATCTGAGACTACTGCAAAACCCACCATGCAATTTTGGCATATATGGAATGTCTCTATATGGATGGATGAGTGACTGGATTGTTTAATACATAAATGACAACTTTCCAACACAAGGTCGGCATCCTTTGTTTGCCAACTTCAGTCTGTCATAAATGTTGAAATACCAGCCTGACCTGCGTGGCTATAGTTTTATTAGCAGCGGTTTCTCAGCGGTGTGCCAATCAATAGTTAATTAAAGGCCAGCAGACTGAACAGAAGACTGTTGGAGTCTTTTTGCTGGCTGAGTCTGGGTGCTGCTGGCGAGTGAACTGATAATTGCTCGATGGTGTTTTCCTCTGGTCAGCAACACACTTGGTCTTTTATCCAAGACTTTAGGAGATTATTTGGAGTGGAAATGCTACTTAACAAGACTATTGGTAGTTTTTTAAGGGAAAAAAATGTAATTTGTTTAGAAAAGTTAGAGCCAACAGTATCACTGAATGTGCTGGACCATTATTTAATGTTCTCAGTTTATTAAAGAAAAGGCAAGTGCAGCTGTATATTCCCCTGTGTTCATATATTTTTCTTTATAAAACAATATGTTTAGGAAGGACATATTGAAAGGCTTGCCACTCTTTATTGTTAAATTAAGTTTTAGTATATATTAATATATTAATATCACACCCATTAAACATGTTTTGCTACTTGCTAATCAACGGCAGGGATACAGCATTTTTATTCTACAAATAATATTTTTGGTCTGTTTCCTAAAATACATTCGAAAAGCTCTAAATGTCTTTATCTTCTAAAAGTCAACTTTCATTCCTTCCTTCCCACCCAACTGTGTTGCGTCCCATTTCTCTCATTCCAGTCTTATACCCCACATGCACACAGCATTCCAGAGCAGTTCACTTCAGACCTTCTAACCCCCCCACAGTGACACACTCGCCTGTCTAACCCCCCCACTGTCTGTAGATCTCCCTCCCACCTTGTTTTGTCTCGCTGTGTCTTATTGCTCTCATCTGTGGCCTGCTGCCAGCCAGCAGGCAGTTGAATCTCTACCCTCACTGATTTCTTGTTTTCCTGTAATCACAATGCCCCATATTCACAAAGCCTTTTAAAACACCAGCTGTTCCTGGCTCAGTTTAGAGTTTTGTTAAATAGGGTCTGGGATTAGTAGTGACAAGGTGATACCTGATCCTGTGGCATCACACGCTAGCATTAGATACATTGACCACATTGCAAGAGCTCAGTGGGGTTTGAGACGTTTTCGTATCAATGGAAACCTATGAAGTTATAGAAGGGAAGAAAGAATTAAACAAATAATTGCCTTGGAGATATTGAATTTGAGGCCATCAAACTGTCAATATGCAGCTCTCTGTTTTTACAGAAACCAAGAAGTGCAAATCTTCCGAAAATAAACCTGATGTAAGAACTCCACGGGTGGTAACAGTTTTGAGCTTTTGGGGCAGTTTTCTTCCATCGTGACATTTCGGCTTGTCTCAGCACACTAGTATTTCATCAATCTTACAGTACAGTGTCATAAATTGTTTGGCTCAGCTAAGGACACACGAGTGTGTGTATGCTCGGGTCTGTTCATTTGAATGACACATTTACTAAAATGTTTTTTTCCTTTCCACTTCTTCTTATTTCCCCTGATCTGTGGTTGAGCTGGCATGCTCAGTTCCTGTCAATCCTCACTGTTGCGCTTAAGCCATGGATCAAAAAGTTTCAACTTTAGAGCAAATAGTAATTTTGCAGTTTCAATTACAGGTCTTGGGGCAATAGACCTTTCAAGGTGAGATCTGCTCTGTAGCAATGCAGTAGTTAAGAGGAGGGCCAGATTTGAGGCAGAGGATGTGTGCCTTTCAAACGCTAACACAGAGATCCAAAGAATGTAAACAGTAGTTCCACAGGCTTCAATGATCTTGAGAAACAGGTTTAAATTCACACATTTAAGCTGTTTTCAGAAGCGTCCTTCAACACGACCGTTTTTTTGGTGAGCCAATGAATAGTAATTCCTTTGCAGTGGATGCTGTGCATAAGAAAAATGTCAGAGGTGGAACAGAGGTGGAACAGAGGTGGAACAGAGGTGGAACAGAGGTGGAACAGAGGTGGAAACAGAGGTGGAAACAGAGGTGGAAAGGTATTTCTGTTTTTTTGAACATATTAGCATTACTAATGACAAGATTATGGGTTCTATACTCTGAAAACACATACTGATGTTTGTTAAACTTTACCTGGATTTATACATAAATTGGTCATAAAATCTGATCTAATCCTAACCTGGAAAAACACAGTCTGTTTAAAGAAATAACACGCAAACATTTATTTCATTTCTTTATTAAACACTGAATGTAAATTTATACAGTGATGGTTGAAAAATGTATGTGTACAACAAGACTAATAACAAGTCTGCAAATCTCATAATTGTCAAAATATGATAATCATATTAAAAAGGTTGGTTAGATGCCTCTTAGATGTCAAGTTTCACATAACTTTCCACATTTTACTAACTGTTTACTGCAGCACATTGAATGCGTTTTCAGATAAAAGTATCTTCTAAATGAAATAAATACATAACTAAAACTACACTTTAGCTTATGTTAATCATGCATGTCTTTATCTTTTTTGGGAACCACTGGGAAGTAAAGTCAGATCTTTAAATAAATGTATTACGATTCTGAATCCTTTTGTTTTTATCTACATCTGCTCTCAGGCGAATGCACTGGTCGTTTTGTTTATTTTCGCCTGCAGGGAATTTCATCTCTTTTTTTTGTTTTATGTTCATTCTCATGAGTCTGTGTCACTGTCTTATACTCTAGAGAGATTCAGGCCATGAATTATTAAACCAGCAGCTGTTATTTCCACATTAGCATAATTTTACAATCCAATGAGTGCACTTACATACCATTCAATGCATTTTTAATCTCCCATATTTCCGACCACATGGCTCAAAAGCCGTGGCTGGAATACCCCTCCTTTTCTGTTTCAAATTGCATTACATTCATTTAAATCAGTGTTTTGACTGATAGTCCAAGTCTGATTCTTTAATTTATCCCCGCTGGTATTTTGGGACCTTTTTATTTAAACCCTAGAAATAATGTAAGTGGTGGCAATTGGTGGAATGTGTTTGAGAAAGGCTGCAGGTTCGAGGAGCAGTTGAGATTTCCAGAAGGTTGAAACGGCCCATGCCACACTTTAAAAGAGGTCAGATTAATTAAACCAAACTCGATCCTGGAAAAAGGCTGCGGTTGCCTGTTATGAGGTTCCTGTTACACTAATCCCAAGCAGGAAATTCAGTATGGATAAGGAAGTCCTATTTCACCCAGAAAACTTCTCAGTCTGTATGGTCAGGGAGCATGTTAAACCACACAGAACAGACAGGAACCTTGGAATCTACAGGTCTCTTTGAAAGCCGCACAAAGAGATTACCTGCCCCCAGCAGGGGGTGGCTATGTGTTTTTGTGATTGTTTGCTCTATGCCTGTGTGTGAGGGAGATCTGTAGACCAGCTAAACCACTGGAAGTGATGAAAAGAACGATAGCTGTCCCAGTGTTGCTTGATAGCAACACATAAATCAAAAATTTTCGATCACCCCACCTGATTAGAGGACTGTATTCCTATTTCCAATGGGAAACTCACACCATGGAGCAGCACATACATCTCCTATCTCAGCTTATCTTCTCACATCTGACTCTGGGGCTAATATTAGCCTGTTCTCAGATCCATCAGCCTTACTATACACACTGCCTTCCAAATCACATCGTGGAGGAGATATTGTGTACAGTTCAAACGGTCATGTGTGCTTTGCCACTGTCGAATTTGATTAGTTTACATCCAGAAGTTATAGCCTTGAGGGGCGGTAAATATACACCGAGTTTTTCTTACCGTGCAATATTTCTAAAGGTCTCTTTATGTTGCTGTTGCCGAACCACAAACATGTCTGTGCTGCAGCGGCGTACGCTTGAAAGGGATTTACAAATCCAGAGATATTTCGCTAGGAGTTCATTGCACTCAGATGCCCTGATAGACTTAATGGCATAACCATCACACGCTTCTAACTCCCAGCACACATTCGGAGACACTTTTTCATTATTTGCAAGAACGCACTTTCAAAACTGAGGCCAATCAATAAAGCAATCCCATAGTTCATTACTGCATAGCAACATGTACCACTGCAAAGCAAAATAAGGTGATCTATAGCTGCATATGTTTCTCATTTCTGATATCTGATTAGGGTTCTTCCTGGCAACGCCG
Source organism: Botia kubotai (assembly GCA_036877585.1). Classification (NCBI taxonomy): domain Eukaryota; kingdom Metazoa; phylum Chordata; class Actinopteri; order Cypriniformes; family Botiidae; genus Botia; species Botia kubotai. Next base: position 14,837 of record JAZGTI010005500.1, read on the forward strand.
TGTCATTAGTACAATAGAGGGGTGCATTGGCAACCTGCAAGAAGAATTAACACTGACTGTATAGCCCATGGTGTTAGCCTCAAAATAAAAAAACCGAGCAAGGTGTTAATTTGCTCCTACACATTTTCCATCTTGCTGTATGTTCTTCTCTAGACTTTTGTGAGAATATGTGCAAAAAGAATAAAGGAAAACGGTCAAAACTCTTTCTCTTTTTAGAGAAAAAATAACAGGTGTGTGTTGTGTTGCCTGCTAGATAGACGTTTTGTTTTGAGGAGTTTTCAGAAAAGATGCTTTCACCGAAGGCATTTTGGCTGATATTTCTGTTTGTTTTATTATTGAAAAGCTGTTTTAAACTAAATGTCAATATTTTGCTCATCTCTTGTCTGTTTTCTTTGGAGCTACAGCACACTTTTTTTATATTTACCATTTTTATGAGCCACTGGTGAATTTAAGGAGCAACAGAAAAAGTATGCTGCACTAGTTTTCCTCTAGTGTTGCCGTTTGAAGGATTTCTTTACTATTACAAATATCTACACTCATCCTTAAAACAAGATCAATTACAAAATAGTTATTTATTATTTCATTTTGCCTTGGCAATACTTGTTAAATGTATAAACCTCTCTAATCATTGTTTAATTTACGCTTAAAACAAGAACATAAACAATAATAATATGAAAACTAAGTATTATCTTGAGAGCAATTTTGTATGCAATTTTGCCTCAAGTAAAATGGTTTAAAAAAAACTAATTTTGTTTTGTAGTCTGACAAACTCAGGTTTACTTTCCCACTTAACATTTGCTAAGCATCTTCCAGTGTTTCTAGGACTCTATCTGGGTTAAGTCTCAAGGTGCTCAGCCTGGTTGCGAGCTCAGCTTTGAGAAGATGCATGGTCGCCAGAATGTGGGTGACCCAGTGCAGCTGAGTGACCTGTAAACACATCTTGTCACCAAACCTTTTGGCAGGTTCTGGTGTCCGGTCAGCAGTAGCGTCAGTTAGCCCCACTGAGCACAGAAGTGCAGCGATCCATAGTGATGATGTGCTGCATGGATACCCACTTAACTCTGAGCATTAATGGTTCTCACAGAAGTCAAGCTGCAGCTGAGAGCAGGTCATAGAGGAAGAGTTCTCAACACTGTTTCTCTTAGTATACAAACTGAACGACAATCAGCTCTGGTTAATAGTGTCCTTTCTGAGCTAGCAAGCTCCTCTGACTATATCATTCTCTGGCAGCAGCTCATTTTTTAAAAGTTTCAAATTCCTTCACATTTCTCTATCTTCTGTGTAGCTCCAGTTGGCAAGGGGAGAAAGTCTCTGAGTTTTACTCTTTGTTGATATAGTTAAACCGTTGTTGATATTGTATGTTGTCATCAGGAGGTGTGAGGTAACATGCGCCAGTTTACGTTATAGGTTACAAAGAACAAGCTGATTCTGCATGTTAAACTGGGATTTAAGAAAGTATTTCAACATGTTAAAAATGAAACGCTTTCCCTTTAAAATTCAAATAATTCTGTTTTTTTAAACACAGCCTGAGACAAACAGGAACAGTTCAGTTTGTCAGCATTGCCTGCATGGTTTGGTTTGTCATCAAGATTTTTCTCATTTTAAAGTTTGTATATTGCAGCAGTCGTCTCTCTCTCTGTGTTTAGACTGTGATGAAGGGGATAAAAAAGAAGGGCATAGGAAAAAATGAAACATTTCTACAGCTGGACGGTTATAATTGTTTTGCCATCAAAATTCTAACAAAGCTTGCCGCTCCAGCTACTTTCACCTACAAGACTCTGTAGTAATGCCTCAGCACATTTTCCAAATTATTCTGAGAACAAGAATGAGAACCTCTATCTAGACTCTGCACCCCTAAACAAACAATTACTACAGAGAAAACACACACACTATATCGTGTTTATCCCCTACCTCACTTACTTTAATACACTGTCAGCTGTAAAGTTATGGACTCCTTAAACACTTCTACCAAATAGAAAGTACTGATGTGCCCTTCAAGAAATTAATCCAGCCATACAGTTTTTCTGCTATCAATTGTTTTTACCAGTTATCTTTAGTGTCTTGTTGTTGCAACAGTATGTTGAACATTTGTAAATCCACTACATGGCCGAATGTATAGTATGTACAGCCAAGCAATACACCTATATGTGGTTGGTGAACATTTAATTTTAAAGCATTGACGTTAATGGGGTGTTGGCCCTTTTATAACAGCCTCTGCTCTTCTGGGCCTCTGCTCTTTCTATTAGATGTTGGAACATGGCTGTAGTGATTTGTTCCTATACACACAGCATCAGTGAGGTCAGATGCGAATGCTGGCCGATGGGACCTTCCTCACAATAGGCGTTTAAATTCATCCCAAAGGTCTTCGAAGGAGCTTTGTGCAGGCCATCAAATTTACTTCACACCACACTCAGTAAACCATTTCTGTATGGATCTCACTTTTTTACACTTGGCACTGCTATGCTGGAACAGAAAAGGGCTGGAATCTACTGTAAATGTTTGTGTAAGGTGATTGGATGGATTGGTGTTTGCTTAATTTTATGCACCTGCTAGTAAAAGGGCTGCAAGAGCCAAAGCTGTTAATTAGAATCTGCCTCTGTACTTTTTGGCTGTGTATTGTTTTTTAATAATAAAAAATTGCAAGACCTGGAATTCTGTAGCGTGTGTGTAGTGGCACTCCCAAAAGTTCCTCCAAATAGCTAATTGACTGAAAAATATTTTTATACACACTGAAGTTTAACTTGAATCCACACAAGACACATCCCCAGAGGTATGACTCTCTTTTTTAACCGAAAAGGCTCATTTGTGAAAAAGGAACAAGCTTGGAGTGCAAAAAAGCTTCTTCAAAAGCTTCTTTGAACTTCTTGGAGATAACTGTCTCATCAGAAAAATTACAACCCTGTGCATCCCTGGATGAAAGAAGCAACGACTATTGAAATTGGACTGGGAAGAAATGGCTGATGATTCCAGACATGGAACTTATGGATTAGTCCAGATTCCTACACTCAAATCTTTCCTACCAGGAAGGCCAAAGAAAAAAGCTTTACTTGAGAGCCGCTTATGACAGAGTCTGAGCGTGTTTGAGCCTGGCAGCACAGTCTCATCAGTGGGAATTATTCTCATCTTGACACGCCGTTGTAGACATGTTTTGCTAATCAGACGCTAACACTGAGCAGATTTAAGAGGATGTCAGAGCAGCGTTACACGCTAGCGCACGTGTCTCCCTCTCTCCTGTCTGTCTGTCACTGACTGTTGTCAGGGCTGAGAGAATTTAGTCAGGCAGTTTGCTGATGTACCCGATTTTATCCTGTCTTTATCTCCTAGCTGTCTGAGGCTTTCTTTTCCACCAGTGTTGTATTGGCAGCAGTTATCACAGCTGGTACACACAAATGTGGTTGGTGCAAAAACGTGTATTTTTGTTTGCTTGTGTGTGTTTGTTTACAAAGACCATCTGCAAATCCTTCTTAGTCACTCGTCCATGGCTGTATTTAGTTCCCGCTTGGTTCTTTTCCTCAGTGGGATTGTCTTTTAAGGGTTGCCCATGAAACAGAAGACAGCTGCTTTACTGCCCTGTCTCTTAAGTCTCTGTCAGTCAATCTCTGACTCAACAGAGAGCTTTTTTCATGAATGATCCTCCTAAGGAAATTTGACAGGCTTCCGAGGCGTCAAAGCATATCATTTGACCTTTATAAAGAATACAAAGCTTTTTCTGATAGAAACGGAATTAAAGTTGAAAACATTTTTAAATATGTATATTAATATACTGACATCTTTACGCCATTTTGTCAGATTTTCATTTTTTTTAAGTGAACACTAAAATGATTACACAAGTGTGGCGTTTTATAGACAGCAAAATCAGCCATGCAGAGACATCAAAATAGTTGAGTAAAATATGTTGTGTGAACATTTGAATAAAAAATTTCCCTTGATGACCTTCTACATTTGCATACTGTCTTGTAAGGGATAGTTTTTAAGGTTCGAAACGCAGCCACACCTTTTAACCAATTCTCAAGTTCTCGTCACCTCATTTATCGCACTCTTTCCTCTCTACATAGTCCACAAAATCTTCCATTGCTCCTAAAAGCCTGACAAATGCGCACCTAAAATAGTAATTATTTATAATTATCCTTTTATAGGACAATTATGAACGCAAAACAAAAACGTCAAGTGGCCTAAATGATTGTAATGTCATTATCCAGGATGACAATGTGTTTATTGTAAACTAATGCCAGTCACCCACAATCCTTGCATGTTATTTTAATAGAATGTGCAATCATTGTGGAATCAATGTCCACTGACCCCAAATCCTCTTCTGTTCCTCAAAGAATGTGTATGTGTTTCCTGCCCGAAGTGCTTTCTCAGGCACATCTGCTACATTCATTCTGTTCATTCTGTTTACTCATAAATTTAATTACGTTGAAACAACAAGCCATTGTTGAGTTTTGAGCTTAATGTTTGTCTCCCTAACAGGTCCCAAATGGTAAGAGCGTCTGTTTCAGTAGTCGTCTTTGTCTTATGAGTTACAGAAAACAAATCTCTTAAAATCTGATAACACACAAATAGGTTTCGCAGCTATTTCCTTTTCTAATTGAATATGTTTATTCATGCATTTCCACTCTATAGAAATTTAAAAAACGATATTTAAATAAAAAACATTTATTGAAGGTATGTCATGATTTTATTTCCAAGTGTTTATTTCCAGAAGAGTTTAGCATTTGCCCCACAGATGTAGCATTTGCTTTAAATAGATGATTGTGAGCAGACATATACAATGAAAGTGTACAGTCTATCAATCTATATAGTCTGTTGAACTGACAAATTGTTTCATAATGATGAAAGGTACTATTTCATAAGATCAATGCTTAGCATGAAATGCAATTAAATATGGATGGATGGATGGATGGATAGATAGATAGATAGATAGATAGATAGGTGGTAGACAGACAGACAGACAGACAGATAGATAGATAGATAGAAACTGTATTGTGTATTTGTAGTTATTAGTAGAAAACAGCTTTATTTGTTTACCTTACAGGTATTTGCTTTGTACAGTATGTATGTTTTTTGAATCTGGCTCGTTTGCCTTATAATGCTACTTGTGACTCTTATTCAAGAATATAAGGGATAAATATACAACTGGATCTTTTAAAGTGAGTGGCATCCTATGCTCTGATGTTCGTCTGGTGGTCATTTGTGAACGTTACAGAATAAACCTTGAACTGGATATTTTGTCATCTGACTGGATGAGGCAGTAATGGATGGGCTGTCAGGATGAGCTCTGAGTGCATCAAAGGGATTCAGGTCTCAGTGTGTTTTGCATGGGTTGTTGTGTTCCTGCTGTTCGTGACAGGTGAAAGACAGAACAGGTCACATCCTTCGCCTGCGCTGAAGGTGTGCGGATCGAGATATGCCCGTGAGTGTAGATTTGCATGCTGATAGATCGACATTTCCCACTACTGCAATGCCCACTATCTTTCCTGCTACGCTCATTAATAACCCAAAAGATCAGTCATGGATTTTAAATGGGACATGTCACAGCCTTTGTATGTGGTCCATTAGGGTATTAATTAGACAAATTATTGTAATGCTCTCCACATAGAACCTTCATTAATCCTGACAGGTATTTTTGATCAGATTTAACAAGGTTATGTACAGTAATAAAAAATAAATTGATTTCTGTGAGAGGTGACCAGCAAGGGACGATGCACAGTGGGTGATTATCACAGTGTGTGATCAGGAGTCAGATGTGAAGTGGATAGACAGACAGATAGATAGACAGGTAGACTACCTGCATGCATGCATACCTACATAAACATGAAATAAATCATATCAATCAGATCATATGTGAAAACAATTTAATGAGATGAGAACGTTTTAATTTGCTTTAGGTTGTTCTCGTCAACATTAGCTGTTTGCGACATGTTTACGACAAAAAAAGCACACTTTTGAGAAGCACACTTAATTTATAAACAGTATATACACTTTTGAGGTATAAATAACATGTCAGCCGTGTATCATCACAATATGATGTCACAATTAGTTTGCATCACATCAATACAACAATACTCATTATCAAAATGCCCTACGTTAATACATACTTGTTAAATAAAACGTTTGCAATTTTACCGGAGACATGCTGATGATTAACACGTTGTAATTATTGTGTTGCCTGCCTGTTTACTTTGATTTGGGCAATGTAGGATGTGTTTGATTATAATGCAGAACTCCCTCTTTGCAGGATACTAAAGCCTTTATCTGATCGGTCATTGGTGGGCGTGGAGAAACAGGCAGCAAAAGATGAGTGTCAATGCACAGAACTGATCTCGCATTGACATCTGCTGAAATCAACATGCATCCCATCAAGATGTTGTTGAGGGGCTGAAACTACAACCTGAGTCCCACTGCTGACCTTGAGTGGCTGCATACCAATAAAAAGGCAAATGAAATGTGCTCTCAGACTGTGAAACCCTTGCATGTGAAATTTACTGGCATCTATTTACTGTTCACCACAGACAGCTGAATAGGATTGTGTAGGAATATGTTTTTACAGAAATTTCTTACAGCTATTGCTGAAATGCCTTTGCACTGCCGACTGTGTGATTTCTTCAGAGTCCATTTCTGTAGCATGATGTATATAAAAGACATCATCTTTCCTTTAAATATATCACTGATGGATGTTGTTAGCCTCAGAAATGAGGCTACAGATTACTTTAAACCCATTGGAGATCAAGTTATCATCGGTCTGGGGGTCATCTCGCCTGTTTCTTTCCACCAGGATGCATTTGTTCCTCTTGCCAGCAGCCCTGACTTCCCCTGGTTCTTCATCACTGATCCCACACCAGCTATGGAGAGCACGCGACAATTCATGGCTGAAATGTAGCCAATCATGAGAGATTCTGTGTCTGATATTAAGGAGAATAAGGTGTTCTAAGGTCAAGCTATTCTAGAAGGACGTGGGCAATGGCGCCCAGGGCGACGCGGGCTCCCTGTGATTCATATTTTCAGCTGGTGCTAATGTCCCCAGGGCTGCTCACAGGTATTCACGGCCCACTACACTGTTGCAGGACCAGCAGTATATTAGCGTTTTAGCGAAGGCCTGTGGCAACAGTGAGCATCTGTGGTACATTGTGACCAGATAGAATTCTTCAACACCTGTTCCAAACCTTAAGGGCAGAGTTCAAAACAAATTATTTGCCAAATCTGGCAGATAATTGAGCGCTGTGTGAATTGCGAAAAAAAGTATTTTTTATTTTGGTGGCTTTAAAGTATAGTTCACCCCAAAACAAACATTTTTTCTTCATTTACTCACTTTACGTTTACGCATTTGGCAGACGCTTTTATCCAAAGCCACTTACATTGCATTATACTATACATTAATTTGATGTGCACTCCCTGGGATCAAACCCATGACCTTGGTGTTGTTAACGCCATGCTCTAACCATTGAGCTACAAGAAACTTATAATGCCACTTTCATCACACTTTTTCTTCTGTGTACGAAAATAGAATATTTTCAACAGAATGTTTTGAAAAATGTCTTGTTGTTTTTGTTGTCCATACAATGGAAGTCAATGGGTGCCACTGCTGTTTGGTTGCCAACATACTTTAAAATATCTTCTTTTGTGTTCCCCAGACACAAAAAATCATACAGATTTGAAATGACATTAGGGTGAATAAATGTTTTTTCATTTACAGGTGAACTGTCCCTTTAATGCAAATATTATAGTGTTTCAATTACTTGCCAAAACCAATTTTTACTTGCATTTGGTACCTAGTGAGTGTTATTTTTTTAGGCCTTGCTTAAATTGCCAGTGTAATACTAAGGTTGTTCATAGGACCCTCTGAGTATAGAAGAAGCAAAAGCCATCTTAACAGGGTAAGAGTTTCACTCTCATGTCAGAAATCACAGATTTGTATTCTTTCCACAAGTACCATGATTTCGCCTTGGTAAATTAATAGGTTTTCTCTAGGTTACTACCCTCACATTTTCTTCTTTTTTGGTTCAGGTTAAAGGTAGAGGAGGGCTGAACTCTGACTCATAAGCTCCCATTTTGAGTGGCAGCTCACAGATTGGTGGAGGGTTGTAAGTTATCTGAAATAAGTGAAGCATGACTTTTTAAGCTTCCTCTGTGGACCTCTGGCCTTATTTTACTCCACAAAAACAGATATCACATCACCCACCAGTGCAAGCACAAGTAGAATTTTTTTTTCAAACAAAAATGCTGTGAGAAAACTATATCAGTTCCCTCCACTTAGCAACATTGTGCTCAGAGTCTGTCCATTCACAGCTCTGTTCATTGTTATGCCTCATTTAAATATTAATTTTCTCTCAGTTGTTCACTCTAAAAATTCTTTTGAAGAGCCTGCATTCATTTTTTCAGCACACATTTGTTACATCTTTTACTTGATCGAACCCTTAAAAATACTCGTATTGGTGTAACAATGAAGTAGATTAATTCAGTCACCGCATAAAATTGATTTTTTTACCTTTGAATAAAACCAGTTAATTTAGACATTACCATATAAAGCACATATTTTAGGTTGCCTAACAAAAAGTTTTACAGGGTACAGGGCACATTTAAAATCCACAAGAGCTAACTGAAGTATTTTAAAGAAACATGAAAACATATATGAGTATAGAAATATAAAATAAATATTGTTTGCTTGCTAAAGATACTTTTGAGTTTTGGAAGTATTATAATGAAAAATCATATTCAACAAAGGGTTCATCTCTTTGTTGAAATTTCTTTGTTGGACTTTTTTGGAAACTTTTTGCATCCCAATGCGAGACTTCTAAAACTTTTGAAACTCCACTTGAGACACTTGAGATTACTTTGCAGGAACAATTGAGATGTTGAAGAGATTATCTGTGATTTTCTTTTTTTACATTGGCCCTTGGGGTCAGTCCAAGCAAGATCTCTTATTGATTTATCAACATCACATTGATTGAAGTTCGGAATGTAAAATATATTATGGCGAGAGGGTTTAGTTAATCAGAACTAATAGAATGAATGAGTCTTTGTTAATAGGCTTCAGCAGACTGTGTAATTACCTCTGACAGAAACGAGTTCAATGTGTGAAGCAATTAGGGGCCAGGAAAGAACCGGAGGGAATTTAACACCTCACATCTCTGTGCATATTCTGCGCCGTGCCACGTACTAAAAAAGTTTTTCAGCTCTTCTGTTCTCGTTTTGATATATGTCACTTCACCTCTGTCTGCTTTCAGAAAATCTTTTATGCCAACTGACATTTTGAGCTTTGGCTCTGATCCAGCTTACTGAAGCTCCGGGCATCAGGGCAAATACCTTAGTGAGTTTTCATCTTAGTGACAAAGGACGCTCTGGCGGTTCGTCCGAGCTGAATGGGGCTATGGAAATCTCTTTTTGTGTGAGCTCTATATGAGCAGCAGAGGCTGGTGTTTCATTATTTATTTTGTGTCACTTTATTTTGAGGAATAATTACGATGTTAAAGCTTTGAAATGGTGACAGAATGAGCTCGGACTTGATTCATGCTGGTGTCTCTTTCTGTATCAGCATAATAGAGCAAAGGAGAGAATTAATTTCTGTTGGGTTGCTGCTTTAGCTCCTCAGCAGTCAAAGGCTAAAGCCACTGAAGGACATTTTTGTGCACTGTTCAGTAATAGTCGCTGGTGACTGAGCAAAAAAGAAAGATTCTGTTAATATTTCCATATAAGGTTGGTGACATTTAACCATGGAAATCTGGATGTGTTCCAAAACGTGGTGCCTTGCCTACTGCCTACATAGGAAGGTGCCCTTTAAGGCAGTATCCTTACAAAGTTGGTAGCTCATGAGAAGCTTATTTGGAATGCTCATAGGCAGAAATTGGAGACAATTGTGGGTTAATTCCTTACAATTCATTCCTAAAGAGCTTCACATTAGTATGTTGCTAAGATAACGATCAGCCAGTCAGGCACAAAGTGGGGCACCTATTTGGAATCAGTGCAATGCCTTAATAAGCATATGTACTAAAATCTGGGTAAAAAAAATCTGTGTTTCTATTGCTTTACTTTCTGTTATTGATTTGTTTTTTGGCTCAGCTCATTGCCATGCATTCTGGGATTTTTTTCTTGTGAGGTGTATGTAAAATGCTGCCTTAGAATTTTATCAAATCAATGTATTTTAGAGGGCAGCATAATAAGTTGCTTAACTTTCATCAAAGGTGTTGGAGGGTGTTCACAGCGGTCATTTTGTGTTTTTTACTAGAGGAGAATTACTTGGTGACTTGATGGATGTTTTGGAAATTTCAGTATTTCCATATAATAAATAAGAGCTGCATACAGGGGTTGGACAATGAAACTGAAACACTGGCCGATTTAGTGTTGGAGGTTTCATGGCTAAATTTGACCAGCCTCGTGGCCAATCTTCATTGATTGCACATTCCACCAGTAAGAGCAGAGTGTGAAGGTTTAATTAGCAGAGTAATAGCACAGTTTTGCTTAAAATATTG
>JAZGTI010005501.1:0-18122 GCA_036877585.1 Botia kubotai
AAATCAACAGATTCAACACTGGTGCTGTGTGGAATATTCACCCGACTGCATTTGTCAGCTTTGCGTTTAGTGAAATGGCGGCCGGTAGACACTTATCCCTGCATGAAAGCCATAGCTTTCCTCTCAAACAACAGCTTATTTCTCACCTGTGAAATCCCTCTCAAATGGGCAGAGAGGCTCAGGCTGTTGATTGGCTTAAGACGAGAGACTTCTAAGAAACACTGGCAGTTCTTAATTGCTTTTAAGTGATTTAAAGTCAAGAGCTCTCAGAGTATCTTTTGAAGTAACTACGTCCCCTTGATTTTCTTTGATACACTGCAGTTTTATTCATTAAATAGGTTTTTAAAGATTCAGCTTGTAATTTATTTGAGTAACTAATGATGGCAAACCTGTAGCTCAGTGGTTAGAGCATGGTGTTAACAACGCCAAGGTCATGGGTTCGAGCCCAGGGATTGCACATACTCAGAATCAATGTATAGTACAATGCAATGTAAGTCGCTTTGGATAAAAGTGTCTGCCAAATGCGTAAATGTAAATTGCAAAAAATTCCTGAACACTTTGTCCATCTGCTATTGGTCAGCCTAACACACAGCCCCACCCCCAAACTCACATTATTGGTTGAGCTGATGTTGCTGTGCTGGTCTGGTCAGGAGGCTCAAACAAACAGAATAATGTTTTGTTAGCACCATAAAGGCTTTTTGCATATTGCGCTGGGATGAAAATTACTTAAAAATGTAATCTAAAATTTATATCTATAGCCATTCGTGGGTGGCTTGGTAGAGGAAAATGGAGGGTGTGGCTTAGGGCCACCAAGCTGGATTTTGTGTTTCGGGCCCCCATATGGTCATGCCCTGTACATGTCATGCGGTAAATTGGTTAGGCATGTCTGGTTCCATAGTCTGGAATTTTTGACTGGAAAATGTTAGCATGACTAGCATGTGCATTTTGGCAAGTCCTTCATTATGTGTCCCGTGGTGTGTGTGTGTGTGTGCTGATGTTTGTAAGTGGCAATGCAAATGATATGTTCTTTGTATTGTAGGGTACATCCCCAGCTATCTGGAGAAGGATGAGCCATGTGTGGTGTGTGGGGACAAAGCTACTGGCTATCACTACCGCTGTATCACCTGCGAGGGGTGCAAGGTACGACAATGCATGTATACGACAACCATCGTTACCATTTATTTTTGTGTCACAAACACACACACACATATATACATATATATACATATATATATACAGACCAGACCGTCAGCTAATGTAGGGACATGACGTGAGGCAGATCTGATCCTGTTCATGACTGCACGACTCAGAGAAGCGTCACGCTTCAAATCTGTCAAATCGCAAGCTCAGAAATCTCACTCCATCATCCTCCATCTTATCCACCATGTGTGTATCTGTTTGTTAGCGGAGTGAAATGTCTTTGCATGCAGCTTCTGTCTGAATCTGAGTACTCACAGAGGCTCCGTCACTGCAAAATCAATAATGTGTTTCTTCATTTGAATCAGTTTTTTGTTTCTTACTTGTCCTTGTTTTCCAGTAAATATTGTAACCTTCTTTTAAATACATACATTTTTTATAATACATTTATCCTGGTGTAAAGTTTTGAAATCGTTCTTATCTGGTTTAAACCGGTTAAGCTTTTTGTTGTTTTTTAAAGAATTAATCTAGAATGACAATCTTTTTTATATTTCTTTTTAGATTTATCCTTAAATCAGTAAAACACTTTTCACCAGTAGGGTGAAAAAGAAACTTTATTAAAGAACTAAATTTTTTTGAAAGTTTATTATCCAGACTTATTAAATCCCGGCGTTTATAATTGAATAATATTAAAAATATTATCCAGCTTTGCTTCATAAAGTTAATTGACCTCTCTCTCTCTCTCTCTCTCTCTCTCTGTCTCTCTCTCAGGGGTTCTTCAGGCGCACCATTCAGAAGAACCTCCATCCCTCTTATTCCTGTAAATACGATGGCTGCTGCATCATCGACAAGATCACCCGCAATCAGTGCCAGCTGTGTCGCTTTAAGAAATGCATTGCCGTCGGCATGGCGATGGATCGTGAGTGACCCCACGCAAACTCATGCAAATAACATACAAAATCACAGAACACGCAAACGCACACACGCACACGGAGATAAACACATGGAGTCGGAACATGTGTCGAGGTCAGAGGTTCAAATTTAAGCAACGATGCCTGGGGCTGCCTAGATCGCAGTCCCAAACCATAACTGTTGTTTGCTTGATCAAGACATTTAACCTTTGGGATTTAAACGACACAGACACGCAAATGCGCGTGGGGAATGATGCGTGCTTACAGGCCCTGCAGAAGCATTCGGCGTTCATAATCGAACCAAACAAAAGTCTATTGAACCCATACGTACATACTTATATAACATGTTAGTGGCTCACAAATGCAACCCTGCGCTCGCATACACAAATGCATGCTGACAGCCAATGTAAATTAATCTTATGCAAACTGAAGGGCTCTGTCCGGGTTTCCCCGCATGCGACGAGGCATCACACACATATGTACAGCACATGTTCAGCCCACAACGCAGCTCTGTTTTTACTGAACTCTCTCTCTTCCTTTGCCCCACTGTGATGCTTTATGTCTCTCGATCGGTGGTGGCGAGTAACTAAAAACAGGATAGCTTTTCCAGTAAGGAGGTACTTTTCGCCAAAGAAAAAATCAAACACACTCCTAAGCTCTCGTCTCTCTTTCATATGTTGAATTGCGTCGCACAAACAGTTCATAAATGATACCTTAATGATTCGCCGATCACTGCATCTCTGCAATATCTCTGTGTGCATTTAATGACATTTTTTAACCTTGTGTTCATGCGTCATGCTAGTTACAAAAATGACCCCCTCTCTCTCTCTTTCTGGTGTAGTGGTCCTGGATGACTCCAAACGGGTGGCGAAGCGGCGACTGATCGAGGAGAACCGCGAGAAGAGGAAGAAGGAGGAGATGGTAAAGTCCCTGCAGAATCGACCAGAACCCAGCAGCTCAGAGTGGGAGCTGATCCGCATGGTGACGGAAGCTCATCGCCATACCAACGCCCAGGGCTCTCACTGGAAACAGAAGCGTAAATTCCTGGTAAGGAGAACAGAGGGCCCGTGTGTACGACTGTATGATGTCACGTCTGTGTTATTAGTTTTTCATAATACATATTATGATGTGCCTTACAAATCCCCTAGTGAGCAAGTCAAACGGCAGAAAAAGATCTTTGTAGCAAAATAAATATAAAAAATGTTCGACCTCTTATTTTATATACGCAACACATATTATAAACACTTTTCTCTCCAGTGTACATCCCAGTGTACTTTGTGTCAGTTTCTGTATTATTAATATTCGCTGGTTTGCACCCTAAAAGTATAAAATTCCTCGTACAACAGTGTTATAGGTAAATGTGATTAGCTGTTTGAATGTGATCTCCGATATTCGATGTACGTTTGTGGCCGATGGTAATTGAACCAAAACTGGATATGCAGCTTTCAGCTCAGCTTACAAAAAAAGGCTCCTTCTGCGCAGTATCATCCCATTGAGAGCCAAAACAAACAGATCAGAAGCTAGAAGGACGTTACTGATACTTCATTTCGATGACGGAAACCAGAATATATTGATATTTTTTGTAGTGAGGACAAACTTCGCTAAGCAGTACATCTGGTGTTGTTATTGTTTACGTATTTACAATATCTCTGTCGGCTTGATGTATCTCTTACAAACGACACTGTCACCTGCCTGTCTCTCTCTTTTACACGCTTTATCTGCTTTACTTTTTATGTATTCTTGTGTGTGTGCTCCCGGCATTTCTTTTGAGCTCGGCGCATCGCTGCGGCTTTTGTCTGTCAGCGCGGATTAGCATTTGTTTACACAGCTTGCTAATCAGTGTAGTGAGTGACAACCTGAGTCTGCGCGCTTTCGAACCCTCGCGGTTGGCGCGTTTGTTCGCGTTTGTTCGCGACAGGGCAACGGCGAGGGTTCGAGTGTGCGTTGGTGACAGGTATTGCAGGAATGCGGCGTTGCAAACGGGGCCTTTGTAGAAACGTCTCTGTTTTTGAAGAGGGGAGGAAAGTGAGTTCGAAGGTATTAATCTCTCTGCTGTGGCGGACAGTAGGACAATATCCCACCCACTGCCAAGGTGTCAGGCTGACTGGAGAAGGGAAGAGAAAATGCAGGATGCAGTTTAGGAGAGAAATGCAGGCTGCGTTTCAAAGCGTAGCAAACCGTCTACCTGGGGAGCATTTTTGGGCAGCATGGATGGGAAAATGTTCATGTATTTGATGCTCAAAACCAGGTTTTTAGCTCTAGTGCATAAGGTTGAGGAACTGTAAATCGGTTAGATTTAGTTAAAGCGTCATAGAGCTTAAAACAGGGGACTCTCAGTCACATGGGGCCACCCGGGGACTGCTGTCCAGGAGGTGTTTTCTGTCAGGGCGAGACTGAACAGTTACAACAAACACAAAAGCTTTTACAACCAGGTATTTTAACTAAATACAGCTTTTTGGCACAGTTATACATGTATTGTTGCATGGCCAGACTTTTTCAGACCGGAGTGACTCATCTTTCCCTCATTCCCAGCACACTGTTTGTATAATAAGATTGCGTACCTGGAAAACTGCGGATTTCTTCTTGAATATCAGATTTGTTTTGTCCCATTAAGGGACCGGGAACATCACAATCTTGGTTTGACGTGCCGGTCAGAAATGAAGTATAAAATGACTAAAATGCACAGCATTCAGTTTATATGATGGGATGGACAAGCAAAACAAAGTGACTGGACTTAGACAGGAGGTGAATGGATGCTTTTTATGACAGCTTTGGTGATCATAATGGGAGCGATTGCACCCAATGAACCGGTGCTATTGAAAAATTTGATTAATGTGGAACTACACACTTGTAGATAGTTGTCTCCTAGGCTACAGATGTACAGTCTTGACCTATGACGTGTGTGTGTTTGTGTGTGTGTGTGTGTGTTTGTGTACACCTGTACATCTCTTTAAAGGGTTGTTTGAGGGTTAAGATTGCAATGAATGTGCATCCAATGTCCTTACAAAGATGGACAACCGTGTGTGTTTTTGTGTGTGTGTGTGTGTGTGTATAAAACACACAAGCACACGTACCTCAGAAGACCCAAGCACGTATTTCACCGGCCCAAGGTGTGACGTCCACCAACAGTCTCCACTGCAAATCCACCACCAGTTTTCCCAGTCCAGCATTCCTCTTAGCCATTATGAGCTCGGTCAGTGCACCGGTGTGCACCAATCAAAACACTCTCCCCACGTTAGACGCCGTGTCTGTCGGCCACAGGGGACAGAGAAACCACTTCCCCGGCCTGCGGAGAACTCCTATAAAACGGCCCATAAAGAATTCCGCCTATATAACCTTTACTGCCCATATATTCCGGGACCCTGCACGACCCTGACATTCCCCGTCTCTCTCTCTCCATGGGAATGTGCTGTCTGTGCCGTCTTTGGACATCTTTGGCAAAAAAAAGTGCGATGCCAGGTTGGGCCGGGGCCCGCACTGCCCCTGCCTACTGGAGGAAGGAGAGAGGATCCGCTTTGGTTCAGCCCCGTAAAATGTTGCGCAAATATACCGGCGCAGCGTAGTTAAAACATTCCCGCCTGCCCGGGACAGAGCAATGTAAACGCAAACACACAAATCTCAAACTTCGGCCGAAGTACCTCAGAGGCACATTCTGAAACGCAGAACAGATTCTTTTGTGTTTTATTTACTGCCCCGTTATTACCTCGCTGTGCGGTCGGCGCTGTAAATTTGGATCGGTGTATTTCTTCCTACGAGGCTTCCTGTGAGCTTTAGGGCTAATAAACTGTAATATTAATAAGAGTAGTTGTCCTAACAACTCGTATCTCTGAGGTACAGCGTACGAGCGAAAACCCAGCTGAACCGCGAGTTCTGTCACAGCCTCTGAGGAATGAATCGCACTCACGGTCACAAATAAAACGGTATGTTGGCATAAGGCCAGCATTTAGTTTTATTGATTTCAGTGTTTTTGTTTATTTGTTTGTTTGTTATATTGATTGAAGTCCCTTCTTGTAGAGAATTGATCAGAAATGAATTGACAGATGTTAAGCATTAAAACCCCCAAATGTCGTTGTATTGGTATTTTTTGCTCATGTAAGGCCCCATACGTGTAACTTTGAATCCGTAAACATCAAATGGAACTTAAACTTCTCATTTCAGAGGTACACCAAAAGCCTTTGAAAGCCCTTCAAACTCTGACCCTTGGTTTCTGTTCCTTATGTATTTGTATTTGTTATTAATCTCTGTCTTTTATTCCCAATTTCACTTTCTCCCTTCAGTTCCTCAGAATTTATTCACTTGTTATTGCCATATGTTAGGAAGGTGTGAATGAGGTGTGGATTGTAAAAACAGACTGCAGATACGCAGCTCCTGAGTCACAGCCGTGCCTCGCGTTCAAATAATACAAGCGATGGCCAGTTGCTTATTCCAAATCACAGTAATTGCAGTTCTGCCTCTTGATTAATTACGTTTATTTTGACTCAGTCATGTATAGTGTCTCTTACTACACACATAGTTGAACGGTGGTCCGAATGCGAAGGCCAACTTGGCAGGTTGTCCAGAGTTTTTGGATTGTTGACCTCTCATCCACCCTGAGGATAGCATGAGGTATTTCAGGGCTATCAGATTACATAACTGAGGAGCCAGACCCACACGTCTGTTACTCAAGCTGGCTTTGCTGTTTGTTCAGTACATTCATTTATATTTATGTCCTTTTAAAGTCACCATAAAATCAAAATATACTGTTCTTATTTTTAACTGCAAGTTGCAGTGTTTATTAAACATGATTTAACTATGCACGTTGTTATTTTTTAATTCATGTGCCTTCGTAATCTTTTCATCAAAATAAGAAAATGTACTTCCCTCTGAAACAGTAATCGTTCTCTGATGACATCAGCCTGAAGGCTTGGGCGGAGCCAGAGCCATTAACCACTCCCCTTCAATGGTCACTCTGCTGCGTGCTTTGAAACGCCAGCTTTCTAGAGCCAATCAATTCCCAGTGGTAAAACAAGCCACACCCCTCTTTTCTCTGTGTTACTCAAAACACTGAAGTGAGGTCGGTTGGAACTTACTGTTCACGTGGACTTTAATTGCAAATTAAAACGAGTTACAGACAGTCAAGGTCACAAGCAACCTTAGATGTGGGTTTTCGGTTATAAACCTCTAAATGTTTTTTTCCACAAAGTTTCAATAACTGGTCATTTATGTCACTAATAAAATAATTCAGCCCTTCAGTTCCCGCTCTGTAATTCACATGAAGTCATGCACACCAGACATTTGACTTCTGATGTAAAGTCTGACCATGTTGTGCTTTTTTCCGCGTGTAAGCTCGAGGCTCTGCGCTCAGTTCTGCAGACAACCCTGAGGAAACTGGCGGACCTGTTATTTCTGTGCTGTGGTCAGAGTTTCCCTCCATCCAGATGTAATAATCACCAAATATTTCAGGGACATGACTCCCAAAACAAAGCAGAGTACAGCTGTGCTCGAGGAATTGGCCGACTTTGACACAAGTCTGGACATTGAGGTTTTGGCAAATCAAGTGTTTTATTATGGCGTGATGCTGTTTAACTTGTAGATATTGGCGAATCAAGCCACAAGGTCTCACAAGTGCTCTTTTAATATCCTGCTAACGTCTAATAAGGATCTATCAGACGTTCACTGTTGGAAATATGAAACATGAGCGTACGAGAATAAAATGACTTTTAAAAAGTGTAAAGTCGCTTTTGATAAAAGCATCTGCTGAATGAATGAATGTAAACGTGTAGACATATTTTGTGTATATTTGTTATATAAATATACACTTTCTATAAAATATAGTTATATAAATATACAGCTTTCCTGTAGCTCAGTGGTTAGAGCATGGCGTTAACTACGCCGAGGTCATGGGTTCGAGTCCAGGGATTGCACATACTCAGAAACAATGTGTAGTATAATGCAATGTAAGTCGCTTTGGATAAAAGTGTCTGCCAAATGCCTAAATGTAAATATATCTCATTTATATAAAGCCCCTAATGATCCAAAGAACTTCTTAACTCTTCTTTTCCAAGTGGTCACTGGGAAAAGTCACTCCTAACTCACTTTGAGTCTGTGTGTCTGTCCGCAGCCAGAGGACATCGGACAGTCTCCAGTGGCCCCCACATCAGACGGGGACAAAGTAGATCTGGAGGCCTTTAGCGAGTTCACCAAGATCATCACGCCGGCCATCACGCGCGTCGTCGACTTTGCCAAAAAACTGCCCATGTTTTCGGAGGTGAGTGCGGTGGGCAGTTTAGGTTTCCTATTTGCTGCTATGGCTAATTTGTTTCGTACAGCCTGTTAGCCGCGGGAAGTATTTGCGTTCAATACCAATTAGCTTGCTGAAGTAAATCTTCCTCACTTGTAATTACAATAGACCTTTGCCTCCGTTAGCCTAATTAGCCGAAGATTTGCTTTGGTGAATGTGTGTGTCAACTTGCGTTCGATATCGCCACGTTGCATCAGTCAAAAGTAATTTGCCATTCTCTCCATATTTAAAATTCACCAACTCTCCTCCAACCGCAAATGTGGACATTCCTACATAGTAGACTACACAACATCCTCACGGCAGCAAATTTATTATTGTCTACACTGTAAATTTACACTGTCGTCCGCTGTATCCACTGCCACTCTGTTTACTTTTTACATCAAACATTATTTTCCACATTTCATAATGCAAATTTACGCCCACTGCAATACAAAATAATGATCACATGGTAAAGGGAATGGTTTCTGTGCTCATCTGTTACCTGACTGAAGGGTGTTGCTTTTGTAAATGATGTGAAACGTCAGTGTAAACATTATTTCAATGTGCTGCCAGACTGCCTCCATTTTTTCCTCTCTTTTCTCTTCGCTGTTGGAGTTCCAGGCATGACTGGTATATTTATATGTAAAATGCATTTCAGATCACCCACGAGTGAAACACTGTCATTTATGGAACCGTTGATTTTAAACGGCAGAGGACTGTCTATACACATGTACGATTGTGTTCAGGAAGTGTGAGCACATTCATTTGCATTTCTGTGTTTGCATTTCCATTGTTTTTGTGTCGTTCAAAAACTACGGAATCTATTGTTTTGTGAGAGTGAGTGTAATACCGTCAAACCTAATACAATAATTACATCAGAATCATTACATTACAATTACATTACAGAATCTTTTTCTGTCCCTAAGAAAGAGCTAAACAATTAGGTTGCTATAAAACAAACATCCGAAGATTGTAATGAATCGCAGCCTTAATTGTTATGTGTTTTCTCATCTGTGTAGCTGCCTTGTGAGGACCAGATCATTCTGCTGAAGGGCTGCTGCATGGAGATCATGTCCTTACGTGCCGCCGTTCGGTATGACCCTGAGAGCGAGACCCTGACGCTCAGCGGAGAGATGGCCGTCAAACGCGAGCAGCTGAAGAATGGGGGACTGGGCGTGGTGTCTGATGCCATCTTCGACCTGGGCAAGAGTCTGGCTCAGTTCAACCTGGATGACACAGAGGTGGCTTTGCTTCAAGCTGTGCTGCTCATGAGCTCAGGTGAGGAGATGTGGAGAACATGCTCTGATGCAGTCATTCATAACCGCTGTCCTGCCCCCATACCAACAAATTTCATTACAGGTGCACAATAATCATACATGGTTACTGCTTCTCAATCGAATGGAATCTTACACTGAGCTTGTTGCAATGCATTGTGGGATACATCCTGTACAATGCATCATTAGTTCTTTTCTAAAACAATCTTATAAGCTTTTCTGTTTGTTTTCTGTTTCACATTTGAAGTTTGAATGTGATGCCTAAATATGTTTCCTAGGCAGGCAGCTCACTATGTTTTAGAACCTTGTTTAGATGGATGTGTTTTTATAGACTTGATAGCCTGATACAACAGAGTGGTGTTTGGTAAATGCTGTATTTAACTAGCTGAAATCAAGTTAGCCTAACAATGTGTATGGGGCTATAACGGTCATGTATTGATTACTGTCCTCTTTCCAGATCGCACAGGGCTGACATGCATAGAGAAGATTGAGAAGTGTCAGGAGATGTACCTCCTGGCGTTCGAACACTACATCAACTATCGCAAGCACAACATTCCTCATTTCTGGCCCAAGCTGCTGATGAAGGTGACGGACCTGCGGATGATCGGAGCCTGCCACGCCAGCCGCTTCCTGCACATGAAGGTGGAATGCCCCACTGAACTCTTCCCCCCACTATTCCTGGAGGTCTTTGAGGATCAGGAGGTGTGAGGCACCGGGCTGAAGAAACAGGAACGTTTTTTTAAAACCATGTTTCTCACCCCTTCTCACGCCAACCCACGCACCAAACTCACCAGCAGCAGCTGCACAGGCGGGGGTCTTCGCCGGAACGGCTTCCGGTTGGGGTTTAAGCCGACAACTTTTATTTTTACCGAATACTCAGCCCCCCCCCGTCCAGCAGACCTCCCTACGCTCGGCCCTTCTGTCTGTGCATAATGTCTTATACTGGTTTACCAACATTGTAGGTATAGACACAGAGATTACAGCTATATACACACACACATTCTAATTGAGCTCACAGACGCAGTACTCATTAACAAACTCATATCCTCCAGAGGTTATATACATGACACATATACACTGCATTACTGTCACAACACCTTCTCAGACTGGATGGCGAGGGCTTTGCTGGTATACGTCATGTTGCAGCTGACATGGGTTCCTCTTACCAGTTCATGTACCCACCGGCATTTCGGCGCTGTAGATAACTGGCGTTCTGCGTTATCGCGGTGCTTGCCGAACAGACCTCATTGTTCTCTAGCTTGTTCAAATGAGCCCGTGTGTTGAGTGGGAGGAGATGTCAGAACCAAATCAGGTGCTATACTTAACTAAAGTTTCTCAAAATGATTTGGGACCTTTAGAGAACACGCCCTCTCTCCCTTCGCTGTAGAACACGGCGCGTTAGAACGCACCCCGTCGTCTTTTTAGTGTGCGCTCGGGGGCGCCACTCGCGGTTCATACTCGCCTTTGTTCGGGTTTTGTGCGCCATCTCAGCGGCCCGTTCTGAATGATAAACGAGCTCTTCTGTCTCGCAATAATGTGACAGAGAGAGAAAGAGAGATTTGGCGAGAGACGCTCTTTAGCCGCGTTGACATGCATCTGATTCGTGTGTTCTACAGGTGTTGGGAGGGAGTCAGTATTACCATCCTTTCGAACCCAGCACACACACAGTTGTACTCAAACACACCTCAGAACTCAAATGCCTCATTTTTACTGTACGCACTGCGGCGCTGTAGTTCTGGACACCAGTGCGGGGCTTTGGTGGTCCGGTTCAGCCCCTTTGTGCGCCGCTCGGATGCTACTGTTGCCCGGTCTGTGTGAACACACACACACACTCTCCTGACGGGCCCTGGTGGACTGGCTGTTGTTGTTGTTGTTTTCCCGTTTGTTTATTTGTTTTTCTTTTACCTCAAATGTGGGCACACCTCCAGCTGGCTGTGGATCCAAGACTGCCTCTGTGCTGACTGGTTCTACCTCACCTCTGAACACAGAGCAGCTACCCTCAGCCTCCTCCCACCCACCCACACACACACACACACACACACTAATTATATGTCTACACATACTCTCACACACTGACAGACATAAAAAAATAACACAGGAAAGAAACACTCACAGACTCTGTTTCTCTCAGTTGTCACACAGTTGAAATACCACTGAAGACAGGAGGGCCCGACATTTCTTATCGTAGCCTGTCGGATTCCTTCAAGGTCTCGTCACTCTGGGCGGAGAGAAAAGAATCCGTATTTTGTTTTTTCGTTTCTTTGCGTGTGGGACCAAAAGTGTCGCTTTGAAAATGCCGTCGAAACGGATTTTCGGCTGACGGCGAACTCGACCATTCAGGCCGCTGGCAGTGAAGAGGAGCTGCTGAGGGATTTAAAATTCGAACGTGTGAGATGAAGGACCCAACGTGGCCAGGCCTAAACCAAACGGGCTTATTGTTGTTTATTTCCTTTATCAACACCAAGCAGTCGTTTGCGAAAATCTTGAAAGTGGATTAAGGGGTCGGCTGGTTTCTTCTGAGTGGAGGCGGGAGTGAAAAGGGGGGGAGGGGCAGGGGAGGTGCGACAACTAGCAGTTAAATAAAGAGCACTTAGCTTTGAAAGAGGCCATTCAAATCTTCACGGACAATTCCTGAGGCACCTTTTGAGGCCCGTCTCCTCAAAGGAGTTTTTGCACTATGGCATAATGGGTCCCGCCTCCCCTCGCTCCTTCAGTCACACAGCGGCTGGTCACGTGCAAGGCATGCGCTCTTTGCGAGGACACGCCCCCATCCTCTCTGTCAAACAGAGGCCACACCTCCATGTGCTCTTGAGCACACCCACAGAGTCAGTATTAAGTCAACCGACGTCCCATTTGTTTTGTTTTCTGAACGGCAAATGGCATAATGATCTTACACGCCGGATACAGGATGTAGTGCTGTGCCGCATTCGCAAACGTACACATTTGTGTCCCCGCCCCCCGGGAGCCAACAGTGGCTTGAGATGAACACCAAACAAAAATGAACCTTACCCTTGTAAGACAAGGGAGCAGCCGTAGCCATGCAAAGAATGGCAGCACCGAATGAATGTGAACGAGGAGCAACAGAATGAAAGAGGAGGAGTTACATGTCCTTGCTCTATAATGGGAGGTTGCAAAGCAAAGACAGCCAATCAGGGGCTGCCGATGACGTCACAATGGGCGGAGGAAGTAGGAAGTAAAAACCAGGATGAACCCCGAACAGTTGCGTGTCCATTGGAACTGACAGCGATGGTCTGCGTTATTTTGAGGAGAAACGAACCTCACACAAACGAGCAGCATACTGAAAATGCGGCATGGAGATCCATCTTGGAATATAAATGACAACGCTGTGATGTCAGAGGTTCTGATTGGCTGACAGCAAGGCGATCTGACGCTGCTTTACCTTCTAATTTTATCTGAGAGATAGAAAGAGTAAAAAAAGATATAATGACAGAATTACAAACCCATAAACAAATAAAAAAGATGACGCCTGAACAAAGTCAAAATCTTGGAGCTGATTAAGCTGTTTGTTTTGTTTTTCTCTTTGTTTTTGACTAAAATGTGTTTGTTCGTTTTAAATGCTTAACTGCTCTGTGTAAGAGAGAAAACAACAGCCGTAGTCACTTTTCTGACCATGCGTGCAGTGTAAACTAGACAAAATTTCACCTTTTTTTCACCTCACTATAGTTTGTATTGGTAAGTCAACTGCTCTGTTTGTCTGTGTATCTGTCCTTTGTCCGTCTTTTTATCCAGAGGAATTTACAAGAAACAGGAATATTTTCTTTTTTTTATATTTTGTTTTCTTTTTTATGAAAGAAGACTAGAAAACGAGAAATATTGCAGCAGAAACTGAAAACACAAAAAAAGAGAGAAAAAAAACTGAAATACAATCTACTCATACCTCACACAACACAAAGCTTCAATGAACTTTTCTCTGTGGCACTCGTGTCAAAGTGCATCCAAACGCGTGTGTTGAACCGTACGATGGGGTTGTACGCGCTTGTCCCGCGCAAGCATTCGTGTGATCGCAGAGGCACGTGACTTCCTCCATCAGCCTTCAAAGCCAACAGCCCGTTCTGTTTCAGATACCGACACCCCCCCCCATCTGTAAACAGATGAGCCTGCGCGCAGGCGTCCAATAGCCTATAATGGCCCCTGTCAGTGGTGATGCGGTGGGCTCTAATGGAAGCAGACAGGAAGCAGGGCGGCTCGGAGGCTGACGAGGAAGTTGTGTGCATCTGTGACAGCAGAGGGTGCTTCATGGTATTGAATGTAGCTGACAGAACTGGGCTGGAACCGAGCCCAGGAACTAGAACCTCACTTCAGGTCACCAGCAGAGTGGACAGTACTGTCAAAATGATGTTACACAAACAGCTTACTAAGCATATATTGCCCATTTAAAAGGTGCAATACTTTGTTCAGTTTTGTTTTTTGTTGGTTTGTTTTTTTGTTTTTGTACTTCTACGATGTTTTGGCCATAACCAAGGATGTAAATACAAAACAAAAAGATATGGAAAGATTAAATCAGTATATGTTAACCATATGCAACCGTCACGTACTGGATGTTGAGGGCCAGAGCGCTGATCCAACTAGTTTGTAAAGAAAAAACCTGCTTACGTAGCTCTGTAAATGCTTCACACGTCTGTATGTGCGCTTCGCAAAACGTGCATGTTAGATACCAATATGAAAAAGTGCCCCATGAAATTAACAATCCCACCCCGTGCCTCTGCTTCCCTCCACCCTGAACTCATACTATGGTAACGTTGACAGGGTAGCTAGTCGCCATGTTGGATCGCTAGGTCAGATGGTAGAAAGACATGCCAGATAAGTTTGGAAGAGAAGTTTGGAGAAACATGGGAGAGAGTAGCTATGAGCTTTATCATCTACCCCAAAAACAATGTCTGATACCCAGAAGCACTTAGCTGGCCGACCTACTGCCAATTGATTTCTCAGGCTTGTAGAGTCTGCAGTCCACGCGTCCATACACATTCACATATGCGCTCATAAGGAGGAGAAGAACAGTAGATACTGGTTTTGTTTCGCTTTGGTGGTGGTATTGTGTTTTGTTTCTTACCCCTTTTTACAGAATGTAAAATTTTGTGTTATCTGTTTTTTCCTCAGAGAGAAGGGAAAAAAAAACGCCCAGTAGCAAGAATGTCTATGCAATGCTCTGCCGTCAAACAGTATGCTGGCTGTTTCATTAAGCCCCGGTCAATGGGCGTGTCTGTTTTAAACACTCCCACCCCAAAGCCCCACCCACTGCAACTGCATGAGCCTCAGTGAGTTTGTCTGTTCATCGAGTCAGTCAGTCTCGTAGGAAAACTGCTGCCTGAGATCTGGGACTTCACAAACATCTTCAGTGATGTCATCCACTGTTGGGGGAATGCTCTGAAGTGTGCATTGTGTTTGTACCTATGTGTTTGTGTTGAACGCTCTCTTGGTTCGGTGGATTGGTACTAACAATTAGATATCAGCAATTAACCACATTCAAGTCTCTGAAAATCAACATTGTGGCCCTCGAGACACTCATAGCTGGATTTGAAAACAGGTTAACGCTGGAGAATTAAACGCCCTCGTGCACTAATGTGATCAATAAATGCTAATACTGTTTATTTGTTAACCAGTAATTCATTTTTTGTTCAAATATTTTGACCTATCCCACCATCATTTTTAACCCCACACTGCAAAATTGGCTCAACCAATGACTTGAGTTTTAAGCGGGGCTGCTGGTTTGGCCAGCCAATGGTAAACGAGGAGAGTGTTCCATTTGGTGATGCTAGTAGCGCAAAAATTACACACTTCAGCTTTAATGTACTTACACATCACAGAGAGAACTGTAAGTGCAGAACGCATTTCAGCAAGCAGGTGAAAGGAATCCGCAAGTACACTGCATTCCCAAAAATGGAGCGCACAAACTGTCGAATTTCGATTGGCCGATCTCGACACCGTGACGTCAAAGCTCTCAATTTCTGTGTTTTTTTAAGCTGAATTTATGTGACATGATTTGATTAGATTTGTGTTCACGAAAACGTTGACGTGCTCAAGTGTGTGAAATGCACCCAGCCATGAGAGTGTGTGCACAGAGAGCGAGGATGATGCCCAAACCACATCTGTTTCACATGAGACTGGAAAGGAAAACTATTGAAGGATTCTCTCAGGTATCAACGAAATAAAAAGACAAAAATAAAGAAATATAACAAACTTTTTTTAAATAAATGTTGAAAATTTCCAGCCACGCCTTTTTGTTAGCTCATCATTCTTTGCTCTCTGAGTTTATGATGTGCTTTTGCTGTTTGTGTCCTGTGGTCTTTTTCCATTTATTGTTTATGTCTCTCTCATATTACACACTATACACATCTCTCCTGCACTCCATCTCGGGGCTGGTTTAAAGGGGCTTGTAACAGGCTGTCATGTATAGTTTGACGTTTCAGCAGTAAAAACACATCTCTGCTGATGTCAACATTAAAGCGGCAAGCCTTCATATTTCTGCAAAACAGTTTTTTGAAGAGGAAGGTAAACTTGAGTCTGTTTTATATGAAAACGGTGAGCTGGATTCAACCAAAACTGTCTTAACGTGTGAGAACAAACTATACACGGTACATTCAGATCTAGAGGTAAAAAAAATAAATGTCTGCATGCAAGGAGAGGAATTGTTTGAAGACCCCATAAAGTCCTTTTCCTTTGTCGAAGTTTGGATTGGAATAAATGTAAAGTGAGACCCTGTTAGTCATTTGCAGGTGGTTTAAGGGGAGGGACATTTTTATTCTACAGGACATCTGATTGGATGTCTGTGTGGTGCAAGATGAGTCATCGTTATATTTTGCCCATTTTCCAGAAGACTTCATGGGGTCTTTAATCTCTCAATATCCATCAAAATATCCATAATATTTTGCTCTATTAAAGATGTTCTATTCATTTGGACTTGTACGCATGCGTTTGTGCTGTGAATATGTGTCTGTTGGCAGGCGTGAGGCGTCTGTTTTGTAGCAGTTTTGTGACTGAATTTGCTGACTGACCCTTTTGTCGTTCGACCTTCAGGCATGCTTTGACTCTTTGCTGATGCGGTACAGAAGCAAATACTATTTGAAATTGACATGATTGTTTTGAGGAAGCACTTGTTCACACTGAGAGTTTATTGTGCTGTCGAGTGAGGGACTGCAGAGAGAAAAACGAGTTCAACTTTAAATAGAATCGCTAACGATTTTCCAGCCGCTAATGGAAAATTTGTTTAACTCTATCGCTTCGTTTGACTCCGTAACCCTTGTTCTCACTCAAACATGACCAGCGGTTTCATTGATTCAGTCTGTTGCTGTTCCTCTCGTGGAATTTTGTTTGTGGAACCGAGAACTTTTCTGTTTAAGCAAAGGTAGCGCGCTTGAAGCTGCAGTAATAACTTGCGTGAAGGCTCCAGAGACAATATCATCAGACTAATTGGAAAATGATTCTTCCACGTACGAAAATAGGAATGATTCGACCCTGTGCTGTTCATTAGTTTGCTTGGAAAGGAAATGACTTTGGCAGCGTCGTGCATAAGAGTTAGTTTTGGGATGGCAGTCGCGGTTGTGTGAACAGGGAGACTGTTCAGTCACATCTTTCTGTGGGAACTGAGTTGTTTCTGGTGGGGCTAGCAGCACTTAATATAAGCTATCATCCCTGAAACTAATTTCCTGCTAGCATTTTGCACCAGAGTGCGACAGTTTGGTTGGTATGAACGTTCTGTGTTGGGTTAGACTTTACGGGCTGCTATTGTGTACAGAGATTATTCTTTCAAACCAAGTGGGGGAAAAACTGTATGCAGAAACAGAAAAGAATGCGCAAATGTGTTTAGTCAATCGCACAGAAACCTGTTTTTAATGGGCAATATTTGGGATGGTAATATTATGCAAAGAAAGCTACGTCTAAGAACTCTTATGCAATGTTTGTCAGGTTTTTTAAGTGGCGGTTTTTGGAACGGGCTTGCTCAGGTTTGCTTTCAGCACATTATTGATCTTGTATGTTGGAACTACATTCACAGAATAAAATGCAGCTGGCAGTTCAGGTCCAAACAGAAAGATCTGTGTATCAAGGCTGTTTCTCTCAGTCTTTTTACAGATGCAGGTTTTTACAGGTTACAGCATATACACACACACACACATCTGTTTTGCTGTCATTGTTGGATTGTTTCTGCTAATGTTCTGTCTCAGCACTCCAGTGACCCTTTGACAAATCTGTCATATTTGATCCATTTAGCTAAGACAAACCAGTCAAGTTTTTTTGAAAGAAATTAATGCTTAATCTGGGTTGTAATTAATCCCAGTGACAGATCCTCACTTTTAGTCACCATTAGGCTACTGTCAGTTATACAGTTGTAACTGTACAGTTAAACAAGCCTGTGTGAGGTAATACTGTAATACTGTGTATTATTTGATTTCTAATATGTACGTACTCTATTTATGTGTGTGTGTGTGTGTAGATATACACATGTATATATATATATATATATATATATATATATTACAAATCACAATGTTGCATATATAAAAATGTTATATATGTAAAAATATG
>JAZGTI010005502.1:0-25297 GCA_036877585.1 Botia kubotai
CTAATGAAGCTCTACAGTAAAACAATCACAGTCAGACACAAACACTGCTTCAGTTCTCACCAGTCACCTGAGGAAGACCAGAGTGTGAAGAACTCATCTACACGCTTGAAGAAACTCAAACGCACTTGTTCACATTTCACACATCACCACTGAAAACACCTGTCTGAAAGGTTTCTTTTAAAATGAGGCCATTTGCTTAAATGTTTATTTCCATTTATTAGAAAATCTACAAGAAATGGAAGATTTGGACCAAATAGCAAAGAACAAGAAATGATGCTAGAACAAACAAGAACTCCTTCAAAACTGCCTCAAGAAACTGCCTGATAAAAGAGAACAAACTGGTGACTACACTGAAGATGCTAGAATATAACATTCATATAACATTCATTTTCAGTTTTCTTTAGTCACCACATAATTCCCAAAGTTACATTTCTGTTATTTCATAGTTTTGCTAAAATGTGGAGAAAAGAATGAATGAAAGAATCTCAAAACGTTTGAACCGGTGCGCACACGAAGGCGTACCTGAGCGGTTGCGCACACGAAGGCGTACCTGAGCGGTTGCGCACACGAAGGCGTACCTGAGCGGTTGCGCACACGAAGGCGTACCTGAGCGGTTGCGCACACGAAGGCATTCAATCGTTCACAATGTAAAAGCTTTTTGCTTTGACAAGGTTGTTGGTTAATTTTGGAAATAAACAAATGTTCTGTTAACTTGACAATGTCTGCCAGTTTGTCCAGTTTCTTTTTTAGGTAGAGACACAAAAATGAGGAACATCACAGACGGTTTATTTAATACGAATGACTGCGCCTGTCCTGAGGACCGTATATAACCACCTAAACAAACCTAACACCTCTGAATAAAGAAACAATCAAGATGTTTAAGACATGAATTCACCACAGTAAATGTTTGTCTGACATTGTTCCATTGGGTCAATGCCTTTGTGAATGCCTAAATCCTCCTCCACACATTCTCCCACATCCTGCGCGCCAGTCAGCCAACACACTGTTCCAGAAATACACAACCAGTAAACACATGTAAAGGTCTGAGTCAGAAACAATTAAAATGTCAGTTTGTTTAAGAATCATCATTACAGTTCACACTGCGTATTAATAATGACTCACTTTACTGTGTGATGTTTACATATTTCACAGGCCCAGAAGAGACACATCACAGCATAAACACAGAAATAGGGGGAAAGAGAGTGAAAGAGAGAGAGAGAACAAATGATCTTGTCTTTTTATCATGTTATCATTTACAATGTTAAAAACGTTTTGCACCCAAATCAGTATCTACAGTACCAAACTTCCTCATTACATCACTGTGAAGGGACAGTCCAAGTTTTTAAACAGCCAATAGTCATCAGTCATGTGTAAATCTGGAAAATAAGTTGATTTTATTCTTATGTATGATGTCAAAGTTGTCCCAGGTCATTTTTGCAGTTGGCATTAAATGAATGCTCTTCTGAGTTCTGACTGTTACAGTCTGTTGAACACATTTCTTAATCAAATATCTGAAAATTTGGTCTCTTGTGATATGAGCCCCTTTTAACTCCACACAAAACATACTGACACACGTTCTTCATATCTGTCCAGTGAGCTCACTCGATGCCACATGTTAGTGATTTAGTGGATGGACATGACAGAGGCTCCGCCCCCCATATCCTCGCCACACTTTGATATGATAATGAGCAGAGAGAAGGTGCTGAGAGCCACACAGTTGATGCATCACAACACATGATACAAATTAGCCTCCGCAGCTCTCAGATGATTCCCAACTGACTGTGTTTTGGGGAGATCTCTCAAAATCACTTTGAAATGCGTTTTCATTATTATCTACATATGTCAGGCACACAACCCTGGCCACCCAAACAACCATCTATCCTCACAAAACACACACACTTCATTTGCATAGATCAAAACATGCACACACACTTTCCCAAACACGCAGGTCTCATTTACTTCTGCACCCTCCCAAAAAAGCAGTAACCACTCAGATGCACACCTGCCTGCGTTGTCATTACTACGAGCCGTCATGTGAAACACACAACACATTAGGACCTCAGACAGACAGAATCTGTATTGATGACAGTCAGATACACCTGACTGCTTTACAGATGCTCAATATGAGCCCACGGGTCTCTCCTGTATTGCACTGGAAGGACAGACATTGACATGAGCCCTCACTGGGCTGGCTGGGTTTTTTCCTGGAGGCAATTAGTGGGCAGTTTCTCAGAAGGGTGATTCAGAGCAAGTAAACACACGTCTGCTGGCGTGTCACTTTTGTTTAGATGTCCTTTCAGAAATTATGTTGGTTTGCCAAGACGCAAGTTCCAGTATCTATTCATCTTTTCACATTTGCCAACAAAGACATTAAAACTTAATGTAATGGATCATAAAAAAAAAATCACCGATTTCTCTTAAATGACATGCAAACATGGGGTGACGGGTCTCTGCACAGCACAATGATAAGAGTCATTTACAAACAAACTCCAGCTCTCATCTTGAAAGACATCTGGAGGGTGAGACTTCAGATTACAGTCTCTTACTGCTTTTATATTACTAATACCATTGTTTATTATAGACTCAATTAAGAAACAGTTTATCAGTTTAACACATGCACGCTATGGGGACATTCCATAAAGGTAAAGGCTTTTATACCGTTCTGTACATTCTGTGTATTCTATTCTTTCCCAAACCTAACAAATCACACAAACTTTCTGCTATCTTTGATGTTCAAAGATCATCCTCATGGGACCTAAAAATTTGGACATTTGGTTTTCATAACGTAGTGAATACCAGGACACACACTCACACATGCAGCGACATGGACCTATTTGTGATTAATTGGAGAAGTTTGTATAGATCTAAAGGGGACATAGTGGTGTGTTTGGGTCCAGGCTGAATTTTTAACATCATGGAAATTCAAGAAAATTAATTGGAAGTGACATATTTGTCCCATACCCGAAATGTGACCTCTGCATTTACCCATCACTGGTGAGGAGTGAACACACACTGCAGGTTGTGAACACACACTCAGAGCAGTGGAAGCCCGGGGAGCAATCAGGGGTTAGGTGCCTTGCTCAAGGGCACCTCGTTTATTACCTGCCGGCACTGGACCAGCAACCTTCTAAATTAGCAGCTTAACTAGCAGAATACAACTGCCAAAGACACAACTGATCTCAGTTCTAGGCTCTATAAATCTGCAGGACTGACACTTCAAAACAATTAATTAGAGTAACCTAATGTAGTCAGCGATGGTTCAGTCACATCATATAATATTTTTCTTGAATATAGGTTAGCATTATGTTACCACATGAAGCAAAACTCTTGCCTTTTTGTCACATTTAGATTTTTAGGACCAAAGTGATTTTACAATCCAACCAAACACTAAAACAACATATTACATATTACTAATGATTTGACCTGTGCCATCAGTAAACAGAAGTGAGGTGAAAGCATCGTCTACACTGTACATCTATACATCTACACTGTGTACACACATGAAAGCTGGACCAGCCAATGAGAGGTGGAGACAGACTGCAGGCATGTAAGTGAAACTGATGATATTGTCCAGAAAGTCCATTTTAGGAAGATGATTTACAGCATCCACACTGCAGGGAAAGTGCTTCTCCAGAGCGAGCACAAAGCTTCAGAGATTTAAAGACACACACAGTATTTCAAACAAGCTCTGAAAGATTTCTGAGTGAGTCTGAAGGCCTTCACTGAGGGCTGAGAGCAGAGCACATGGACTCTGGAGCAGCAGACTTTTACATGCTGTAATGAAATATGAGGCATGTTCTAGTGACTGAGGGCTTCTGGTGCTCTGTGTGGATGTTTACTGCTCAAATGGTCTCATGTCCCTGTGATATTACGCTCTGTAGTCTCTCTCATGTCTAGTGATTATCAACAACAAAGCTCTACTCAACAAGACTTAATGATGTGAGCTTTAGTCAAACGGACATGAATATGATGAAGAGGGTTAATACTGAGTGATCACTCACAAAGACAACTAATGGCACATGGAGTGATCACTCCCAAATCCTCATTATGATCCTCATTATTATTAATTATAAATGATTATAAATGATCATGTGACACAAATGACAACAACCGCAACACAAAAGTGTCACACTATTACAGAACCAGCTGAACACTGAACTTTTGTCATGTTTGTGTAGAAGCACCTTTAGCACCTCAGTGTGTTACATTACAAAGATCTTGTTACTGTTCACAGCTGGAATTGACGACTGTAACAAACCTTCTTGGCTTTGCTCTTCTTCTCGTACGTGTCTGCCAGCGGTTTCTTCTTAGGCTGTACCATGGCTTTGGAAAACAGGTCCTCAAACTCTTTGGTGTTTATGATATCAGGCTCTTCCAGAACATTCCAGAGTGTGTTATTACTGTAACACACACACACATATATCAACGTTTGAGTGCATGACATATTGTCGTACATCAATCGCTCATAAAACAACATGTCTGACAGAGCATTATGTTTATTTTTACTTGCTGAGGCAGCTGCTTTGCTGTGATTCTCTGTGATGTTAGATTGTAGGTTTTCTGATGGATGTCTCTAAAGAATGTGATTTCAGAGCGTTTGGCTCTTCAGTATTTATTGTTGCTGAGAAACATGAGCAACACAAACAGGCAGATGCTGTACAGAGAGTCACACACTTCCATTCCTTCTCCTGAGGGGAAAAACTTTTCAGATGACACGGAAGCTCCTCGTGTGATGAGATGACACAGACACGTGACTCAGCGGAGGTCACAGAGGTCATCTCATCACAATCCACATGAGGATGATCTGACCTCAGTGTGGGCACCTAAATGTGTATCTGTGGATCTAGAACAGAGTGTTTCACTCAGAACTGTCCAGAAATCGGCTGCATCATTAGCTTTGATGTTTCTCTTCAATGTTGTTAGAAGAAATCACTGGACACAAGAGTCTACATAGTTTAAGTGAAGCGGTATGATGAGACAGAGATTAGACCATCTGCTCATATTTTAAAGTAAATATTGAACCTTTCAGCCAATCTGAGCACAGTTTCAGAAATTAAGATTTCAGGTCGTCTCGCCTCAACTTCCACAAGCTGATATAATATAAAGATGACAATGAACGAGGGCAGGAGAAAGTATTTTAACATCCACATTTTATCACACGACACCTTTAACTTGGCCCAGATGGAAACAGCAAATTTATTTTGTTTTCTGTGATATTAGAGGTAAATCTTTGGGTGTTAAAACTGGGCTGAGAGACCCATGCTCATACTGACAGCTGAAGGCATCCTCATACATGCAGCTTAATATCTGATTGACGAACATGCAAAGGCAGAAAACATGTACAATAATTGACTTGTTCAAAATTTGTAGAAACCTGTTTCAAAACGTTCTATTGAATTGGACTGGGGTACAGGGGTAATACGTACTGGGGTAAATATCATTTAACAGCATGACATTTCTAAACATTTCTAGCAAACAAAACCTCAGTTTAGCCTCAGGCATGTACAGTGACAGTAATAGAAAGATTCACTGAACATCCTTTAATAATCCCACTAACAGGCCTGTAACACTCCTGGCCACACCACACACACACTTAAACATCAGGCACACACACAGTGACACACACACACACACTTAAACATCAGACATGGGCACACACAATCAGTGTGTCTTTATGGCCGATTACACTCAAGGGTTTTACACTGTATTTACACTAGAAGCTGCTGTCTGAGGCTTGAGGCTGTTTACACACACACAAACACCAACAGGTCGTTCCAGTTTACACTGTAGCGACATTCCTGCGCTGTATGTTTCTGACCTAAAACTCCAGTACGCTGAGAAGCAATCTTACTTGTTATCCTGAATCTGAATCCTGGTCCAGTAGAGCGGTTTCATGGGACAGGCAGGTTCCACAGCAGCCTTACGTGGAGCTTTCTCAGCCAGCTGTCCAAACCCGAAACCCCCGAAGGCCGGAGGGGGAGGAGGGACGGCAGTGCCCGGCATGGGTGGAGGGGGTGGAGGGGCTCCTGGTAGACCTGGTGGAGGAGGTGGGGGGATTCCAGGGAGGGGGGGAGGAGGGGGCGGCCCAGGTGCAAACCCAGGTATGGGAGGAGGTGGTGGAGGGGTGCAGCTACCAGCTAGGGAAGGTGGAACAGAGCTACCGGGCAGGGGGGGTGGAGGTGGAAGAGCACAAGGCTGACCCGGAGGGGGTGGGGGTGGGGGTGGAGGCGGTGCACAGGGCTGACCCGGAAGAGGAGGGGGTGGTGGGGGTCCTGGGCCCACACTTAAACTCATAGTGATGGAGTCCAGGTCCAATTTTTTGGGCATACTGCTGCTGGTGTTCACTGCTGGTTTGTCACTTTCACTGTCAGGCGTTTTGATGAAGGTTTCGCGGTCAGTCTGAACACACACATTGCGGTAAGTTTTGGGCAGCATGTCGTCCTCAGTAGAGACAGACACCTCCCGCAGCTCGCCACGCTCCTGCACAGAGTTCCACGCCTGCTGACGCTGCATCCTGGCAATAACAGACTCCAGACGGGACACCACCTCTGCATGCTCACCTCGAACCTGGAAAATCTGCAGTGCAAAGTCTGCCTGCAGGCATGCACATGCAAAAACAACAATCAGTGACTGTAACAATCAGGAAAAACATAACAGACATCACATTTACACTATAACAGAAACAACAGAAAGGCTCTTGTATTAGTATGAGTCATGGGATTCTACTATGATGGTTACATTATGCCCTGAAACATACTGTGAGAAATGACGACACATATACCACGTTATGTAAACATGAAAAACTTCAACTAGGGTGACACAATCAAATATAAACGTCCTATTAAATACAGAAAATCATGAGGGCAATGAATCAAATAGAAACATCCTGTTGAAATGGAACAGTTTGTTCTCTGAATTAAAGATTACAGTCGTCTTGTTCAGACATTTTATTAGTGTTGTTGATTCTACAGTCACTATTCCAGTCACTGTGAAATACTGTGAATATAGTCCAAAATATTCAACATTGAATAAAACATCAAATCGATAAAAACAACTGTATCTCAGCTGTGATCTTTAGAGCGTGTGACCTCTGCATGTAGTGGCTGAATTCTGCAGTCAGAAATAATGCAGTTTTGCTGCCTGATGAGAACTTTCTGCAAGATGTTTGCTGCAGTAAACTACAATCATATTTCATATAAATCAATATAATCCTATTTCAAAATGTAAATGTAAATATAAGTGGTTGGCACGCATCCCCTCATCTGGACTCCATCAGAACCTCACAGCCCCCTGTGCACTCCCCTCGCATTTAATATCACTGTTTAGAGTCAAAGGTCACCAGAGTAAACACTAGCAATACATTAACCTGGATCAAAATGCATCACATTACTGAAAGAATCACCTGAAGCTCACCTGAGTGATTCTGATCACCATGCTTACCAATATTCAGATAAGTGATCAATACAGGTTTTCTTAACAGAAAAATAATGTGTTTCTGACAACCTTAATCATCACTTTTATATACCATAAAGTAACAATAAAAAAATAAATTAATTGCAATTAATACATTAATTCTAATAATAAAATTAAAATGTAATTATTTCATGAACATTGGTGTTGTTTATCATTGCTGTAAAAGTAATTGGCACTTTCTGGGTGAGACTTATAGTAATTTTACTGTGGCAAAGCGGCTTTGAGGGACAATGACTGAAACACTAAAATGTAAAGATCAGTTCTATCACCAGCGCTTATAAACAAACAGATCACATGATAACTTCAGATTGTCTTCATATCTGAGAGTACAAACATACATCTCTGATCGAGTTTGGCTCTCAGAGCTCAGCAGAACACAGTGACCCAAATGAGCTGTCATACAGAGTACATCTGACAAGTCTGCAAGTCAAGAGAGAGTTAGTGGCAGTTTGATTCCCAGTGCTAGCAGGAAACAACTGAGGTGCCCTTGGGCAAGACACCTTACCCTTGATTGCTCCCCGGGTGCTGCTGCCACTGCTCTGGCTGTGATATCACAAGTCGCAGTGTTTAACAACTACTATAGTGTGTGTGCATTAGCTGGATGGGGTAAATGCAAATTTTGAGCATGGGCCAGCACATCACTTCCTTGTTATATGGCTTCATCAAATCACTCCAG
Source organism: Botia kubotai (assembly GCA_036877585.1). Lineage (NCBI taxonomy): Eukaryota > Metazoa > Chordata > Actinopteri > Cypriniformes > Botiidae > Botia > Botia kubotai. The sequence goes on from JAZGTI010005502.1 coordinate 8,150, forward strand.
CTTGATTAGACTGTCTATCATGACCTCTAGTGTTTGCCTGAGGAACTGCAGTGTTTGAGTGATCATGTGACACGACCAGAGGTCAGAACTTACCTGCAGTTTCTCCAGCTCTTCTTTAGACTCTCTCTTCAGCTGCAGGAGGGCGGCCTGGTGCTCTGTCACACACAAGATCCAACATTGTCATTCATACCAAATCATTTCTGCTCTTGACACAAGATGATAAAACAAAACAAATCCTTAGCCTAGCTGTTTTTAAGGCTTAAATCTCTTTAATATCTCCCTAGTTTCTCTGAAACAGCAAAAAGATCGAATGAAAAGCAAACTGAGAGCTTTTGCTGAAACCTCTCAGATGTTTCTCCTCAGATTAAAGTCAGTAATCTCACTGGTAGATTAAGTCAGAATGATCATATTAAATACCGCCTAACACATTATTTGGCAAGTTGGCATATTGCATTTTATTCTTTAATATAGTGCAGCCCTAATATAAACTCGAATGTTCTCATCAGAGCAGTTTCTTGACCTCAAACCTGTTAATGAAACTCTTGAGTTGACCTTTCTCAGTCAGCTATAGCTCTTTCACATGAAAGGCGGAGCTGGATGTTCCAGTGCTGCTGGTTTTGTGTCCAAAACATGACAGCTGGTAAAGTGCCTTTGTGAGGTTTACAGACGAATGACTGCGTCTGTACTGTGGTCCAGTGACATCACACCACAAACTAGAGGTGCAGAGTCATGCAGGTCAAATTAACGTGGGTCTGCGTTCTACTTTGCCCCTTGCATGCTTCAACAAGTATGCAAGACACAACAGCTCCATACACCATAGCTTAGTTAAGTTACTTAAGTTTCCTTCCTTTAGTTTGCTCACTGATGCTTACGGATGGTAACAACAGAAGGCATGAACACACACTCTCAATGGTTTGTTGAACATTCATGCATTTGAATTATAATCTTGCATATCATTAAGGAGGGATAGTATGTGAAGAGTGTTTCTGAGTGTCAGACCACCTGCTTCAGTGTAGCGCAGCCCAACCTTCTCCTCTCCATCCTTGGGTTTGGGTGGGGGCCAGACGGCCTGCAGACGTCCAGGGGTTCGATCTTCACCATCAGACGGAGATGTGACCTCAGACTAACAGAGAGAATATAGTCAAATCACTGCACAACCACTGTACTGCAAGAACAAGACAAAAATACGGCTGGACAAAATTATCATTAAACAATGTCTATTACTTCAGTCATTTATTCTATAACTAATCTATGATTATAACTGATCATGTTGATACTAGTAAAGGTTTTTGCTTTGTGTTGTAGGTGTTTGTTTACTTCACACAGTAACTGATGAACAGTCGGTGATGTTTCTGCTCTTTAATGTGAGCCAGCTTCTGCAGTCATACATACTTTGGTCTCTGTGGGACTCAACTTGCTGTCAGTTGTCTTGCTGCTCAACTGTCTCTCAAAGATTGATCTCAGAAGCTCTTTCTCATTCTTCTTTTTTTTCTTGACGGCTTCCAGGTCCAACACGGTCTCTACAGGGTCGTTCTTCACAGGTCTACTGCCAAATAATTTGGACTTCAAGGTATCAAATGAAGAATCGGGTGAATATATTGACACTTTGGTTTGAGGGTCAGTTTTGCTTGTTACTGCATCTTTTCCTGTGTTGGGCTCAACAACACCCTCACAGGCCTTCAGCTTCTCCTCATTTTGGGATGCTTCAATGTTTAACAGGTTCTGTAACTGCTTACTGGTTTCAGACATCATTTTGGGTTCGTTCCTCTGTTTTGGAATGCTGGTGCTGGACAGTGGCTCAAGTCTGGCTTTGTTCACATGCTGTTTGAGGCTGAGCAGGGCCCGATCCGCATCACGCTGTTTGATCTCTGACAGCGTCTCTCTTTCATCTCCCAACGCCCCCTTCTTCAGGACCCGTAGGCCGCTGAACAGAGCTGGCAGCTGGTATCTCTCACCGGGGGTGGCTGTTTTCAGGGCTGTGGTGGTCCTCTCAGCTGCAGTTTTGACCTGTTCAGTGTCATTTAAAGACAGGACGCTTGGCACAGGGCTGGTTGAGGACGGTCCCAAACCCCTCTTTAAAAGACTTTTTGTCTCTGGCTCAAGCAAAACAGACAAGACTGGAGATGGCGGATTCAAATCCCCAGTTTGAGAATCTGCTGGTGACACTGGATCTGGTGCTATAGTCCCTTCTTGGTTAAAAAGCTGATGTCCTGAAACTGATGAGACATCCTCACCTGTGACGTCTGATTCAGAAGACAGTGAAGGTGCAGAGAGAGGAACGTTCCTCCTCCAGCTGCTGTAGTCTCTAGACACACCTGCATCAGAGGTTTCTGAGCTCATGTGAGCTCTGCCTGTCTCAGCCCTGTCAGACTCCAGTTCTCTCTCAGACTCATCCGAAAGGGAATCCGAGAAGGTCAGAGACCTGTTGAACCTTTCGTATGAGCTCGTCCTGCTCAAAACAGAAGCGTCTTTGAGGGATCGTTCTACAAGACTCTCAGCTGTGAAAACAGACATCTTAAATTCCTTGTCTGCCACTTCACCATGCCTGTCAAAAACAGACATCTGCGTCGCATCTAGATCTTTATCGTTTCCACAGCTGAGTGATTCCTCAGTGGGCAGCTGTTCATCTAACCTACCCTGGACGTTCATCACATCCTCGTCATCATCAATGTACGTCTCCACTCGGGTAACCTGCACCAGATCCGATGTGTTATCAGAGAAGGTCCATGAAGATTTTTCTGCATCCAGCTCCTCTGTTTTAATAGGTTTCGCTTTCTCTTCCAAAGATGTTCCAAATTCATTTGTGGATCTCGATGAATCTGTCACACCAACGTCATGAGAACAGCTGATCTGAATGTCGCTGTGGTTTACAGGAGGTGAATATGCGTCTTCATCAGTCAGTGTTCTAAATGATGTGAGCACAGCTGAATGTGACGAGTCTGACCTCAAAAACTTTGAGGGGAATCTATTGTGAATTCCTTCACTCTCCATATTTCTGTTTACACCGAGAACTATTTTCAATTCTATGGAATAAAATCCAATAAGTGCAAAAACAGAGCAGGTCAACAGAGTAAAGCAGTCATGACTTTACTTACACCTGCATGCACTCTAGTTTCAGACGCTCAAGAAAACAAAAGCTTTTTCTGTGAAAAGCTGTGTCTGTCTCTCTCACTCTTGCTCCAGGAGCTGCAGTTATAATGCTGTGAAAAAGCTTCTGTCCTCTAAACCCTTTGACAAAACACTTTGGTCAAAACAGTTCTTCAGAAATGAGCTGAACATGGCGTTCATGAATCAACTCCTTTAATAAAACCAGTGATCCAAACACAAAACAGCAGAACATTCCCTGAGAGTGTTTAGTAATCTCTCCCAGAAAGGTTAAAGAGTTTAAGATTACTCAATGTGGTACAAGTCCAGGCAGCAGTAGGAAAAACTCCCGTGTTATTTAAAAAAAGCTCCAGAAATTCCCATGAAATAGTCACAGAGATTTTCCAGATTGTGGCAGCATGGCAACTTCCTGCTGTTTGTCCTGTGAACGTCTGTGTGTTTTGCCTTTCAGAGATTTGGAATGGCACACAGGTCTGATTACTCTGTCTGACCACTCCCTCAGCCTGAAACCTGTGAGAGACTCACCTGTCAGCGTCTGATTACTCAACCCTCAGCAATGTCTAGCTCCTCCTCTTCCTTCTCTTTCTCTCTCTCCCCTATGAGTGTGTGTGTTACTCTCTCTCGCTAATCTCAAGCAGGGTCAGGTGAACTGGGCGGTGCTAACACCAGCTATAATCAGCTCTAGTGATGTCATTGGTCACGCCTCTGCCTGTGTAGGTTGCCATGGTGCTGTCAGAGTCAGTGTAATGTGTGACTCAGTGATCATATAATATAAAATGACTTAAGAGAAGGATTGAAACTTTTATTTTTCTCATAGCTATAGTTACATTTAATTATATTTAATTTAACTATTTAGGTAGTTAAAATGAAACTCTGTCTATTCATTTTAACTATTACTAGTTCTGTTAGTCCATGTAATTATTGTCTTTTATAGAAACAATATATTTAATCTATATTATTTAATCTATATATAAATATTATATATATTTAATATATATTATAAATATATATTTAACACATTTACTATAAATAACAATATATAGAAAAATAATTCTATACAACTGAAAATATTTAACATTTTGTTTATTGTTTATTGTTGTCCTGTCTTACTGTTGCATGCTGCTTTGGATAAAATCATTTGCTAAATGAATAAATATACATATAATGCAAGAATGTTTAAAACAACAGATAGGAACACAGATGAGCTAAATATAAAACTGCTTGTGCTCAATATCATTACACTATATCCTGTAACACATGAATCACTGTGTTTCTCCTGTCACTGACACATGAGAGCTACAACATTAAGAGACTGCTGACAGATAACTTGCCTAGGGTTTTGTAAACTGTTAATATGGCTTTTAGTATAATTAGTATAATGATTTAACTACAGTCTCAAAGTCTCTACTATTTCACTACGTCTCCCTTTCATTTTCATTATGAAATGTTCAGATATTTTTATGGTATTATTGCAAATCCCTCAAAACCTCGACCTATAAAACTGTCGTTTCTTTCTGTGTCAGAAAGAGTGTCATCTCCATGTAAGCTGGAACAGCATATCATGCTTAATATGATACCTGTCGTCTCTGTCATATCTATATTTATGCTGATTGTTGTCTATAGTGTCAGACGTACATACTGTTTTAGTAGACAGTCTGGATACATTACTCACTCATAGACCACTGAGAGAGACATAAGTCTTCACACACAATGACAGATATTTCTGATGCACGTCCATTTATTCAAATGATTCAAATGTGTTGTAGTTATCATCTGTTCAGTCAACTTGATATTCATAATCCAACTACATTCTAAGTATCCCTAATAGTTTTATTCATTTTACATCTTATTAATCTATACATATTAGAATGAACAATATAAATTTGCAATAATACCATGTATTCTGTTTTCTGTGTTTTTATTTTCACTATATGTTAGGCTGCTTTAAACTAATGCAACATTGTAACATGCACATGTTTGACATGTTTTAACATGCACGTTTGTGTTTTTAGAGAAAAAACAACAACACAAAACCCACATACAGACAGCAACAAGTGCACTTCACTTTCTGACCGAACATAATCCATTCTGATCAATACAACTAATAAGTGATGATGTGCTGGATTAATTCTGCACGTGCAGTTATATAAGTGTGTCATCTACACTATTATGGGGATATCCTGTTAAGGGCAAGTCCTGTTCCTTATGTAAGAAAGACTTCATTATCAACACGCAGAGATGCCCAGTGTCCATTCTGATGAGCTAAAGAACAGAGAACTTCAACTAAACCTTCAACTCAGACATAAAACCTGATTTACAATATCACTCATGTAAATAACAATTAACTAAGTGTAAAAGTTCATATATGTCACTGAGAGGCAAAAGAGCAGAACAACACAAACTACTACAATAACTTCATTCTTTAACCAGTTAGTTAAACCAGTATTACCACTTTTAATTAAAGCTCAGTGCTACCATCCTGCCAACAGACATGAGACCAGCCTTACATCATTACACACATTGTGTTTTACAGCTGATGTTCATTATGGTCTGTTGTTTAACTATGTGCCACACCCGTAAAATCTGATCTGAGATCAGAGCTGTTGAGGTTTATTTCCAGTGAGGTGTCACGGGTGTGTCGTGTTTTCACTGCACGCAATACTGCTGGTATTTTACTCTTACAGTAAACACACACATAAATTGTGTTTATGTCAATATATTGCAGATTATTAGAGTGAGTGTCTGTGCCCTGGAAACACTGTCTCAGACAGACAGACAGACAGACAGTACAGCTGTTAACGTGCTGTTACTAAATCACTCAGACCTCCAAAACAACAACTGGGCCTCCTGCTGAGCTGAGAAATCTGGATTTTCTGACGTGGCCTCTGGACTGCTAATACAAAGCCTGTGCGTGTGTGTGTGTGTGTGTGTGTGGATCTAATTAAGCTTTATTTCAGAGTCTCAGAGGCAGAGAGTGAGGAAAACAACACTACTTACAGATCTGATCTTTTCCTGTAGCTCAACTGCAGAGGATTGTGCTAGCAACAGCAAGGACTTGGGTTTGTTTCTGGAGGCATGATACTGCCCTACCACACAGACTCAAGAGTCTGTGTAGCTTGAATACACTGGAGTAAAATGCATACATATAAATATCTATTCATGTCTGCAGAATTAACATTGTTCTTGGATGCCTTTAGGTTTTGGTTTTATGAGGTTGTATTATTCCTCTATGAATAATACATATGTACGATAAGTCCTTATGACTTTACTCACCGTTACTCCCAGCTTTGGGTAATACGGAGTGTCTCCGATGATGTCATCCTCCGGGGGGGTGATTCTCAGGAAGTCCAGGTGGACAGGTCTGTTAGGGCGACACAAAGCCTCCTGAGAAATGGAGTCATCTCCATCCAGCATCCAGCTGTCCTCTGGTCGCAACACACAGTTTTCTGTACAACACAAACAATGACAGTTCCATGGACTGTTTGAACAAACTATTTGATTCAGTACATCCACAGAATGAATGAATCAAAACATGTTTGAAACGAGTGCAACAGACAGTGGAGAGCTAGTAAATGTATTCATGCAGGTGAAGCAGTCTGATAATTCTACTAGAGCCATGTGATATTTAAAGTCTCATTTATAATAAGAACGATGATTTATTTTTCATTATGATCATGACCACTGGTAGCTCAACTGGTAGAGCATTGCGTCAGCAGCACAAAGGTTGTGGGTTTGTGTCTCAGAGAGCACATGTTCTGATTACTGATGTTCTGTTCTGATGGTATACCCTGAATGCACTGATGCCAAATGCAGCATCAAGATTATTACTGTCACTCACATCAGATCAATGCATTTTACTGCTGAATAAAAATACTTACTATACAGCTGATGGGATTTCTGTACTAGAGGACAATTCCAGTAGAACAACTCTTTGTTACACACATGCTGAGTCAATGAGCTTATAAGTAACACAACAGTGTCCCCATGTGGACAACAAATACCTCAACTAAATATAACATAACATAACATAACCTTGCCTCAGGTAAATCCCACCTGACTGAATGACCTCTATTCAATAGCATGCTCCTTTACTGTGTACACTGATTATTATATCATACAGTACATTATGTATGTATGTATGTATGTATATACATACACACACGTACAGTATACAGCCAGTGAAGTGTGAAGTGTAAGGAACATGAAGAACTCATTTTAACATTATTAAAAAAAAGAATCAGAGAAAGCACAGAACACAGAACATCAAAGAAACACAATCACACAGGACAAACCTGTTTAATTTTATTACCCTTTATCAAAGTAATAATAGTGAAGTGAAGTGAAGCCAAGATTGTTATCCTGAGCTCCTCTGATCTCTCCTGAAAGCCACACACGCAGAACAAACACACACAAACACAGACACACATACAGAGACGCACACTCACACACACTGGAATGTCAGGAGTTCTTCTTCCTGAACATCAGCTCTTCTGTCTGTCCACTGATGAGTGTCATGAGCTGTCTGCTGATGACCTGATTTGATTAGTTATGGGTAATGCTGATGGAAGCTCACGAGTGGCTGCATGTCACATGATTAAACAGTTAAACATCAGCTTCTGTCTCCACATTCTTCATCATCATACTCTTCACCATTACACTCTTCATCATCACACTCCTCACATTATTCACCTTCACACTCTTCATCATCACACTCTTCACCATCACACCCTTCACCATTACACCCTTTATCATCACACTCTTCATCATCACACCCTGCATTATTACACTCTTCACACTCTGCATCATCACACTCTTCACCTTCACACTCTTCATCATCACACTCCTCATCATCACCACACTATTAAACTTCACACTCTGCATTATCACACTCTTCACCTTCACACTCTTCATCATCACTCTTCACCTTCACACTCTTCATCATCACACTCTGCATCATAACACTCTTCATTATCACACTCTTCATCATTACACTCTTCATCATTACACTCTTCACACTCTGCATCATCACACTCCTCATCATCACCACAATATTAACCTTCACACTCTTCATCATCACACTCTTCACCTTCACACTTTTCATTTCATTTCATTCATAGATGAAACTTATTTTGAGTTCATGAGGCGTAAACAGAGCAATGAAGACAGAAGTCATTGAAATCTGGACTGTTCTCTAATTACACCACACATCATTACACTTCACATGTAAACAGAGCAGTTAAATTAGTGATTCCATCACATTATGATGTTCCTATAATGTTTCATTCTGTGTGTGTTTAACATTAATCTGAATCAGTGCTGTACATCCCCACAGATCTGTTCAACATACGTGTTTCACATTCTTTCTGGAAGAAGAAACACATATTCCAACTAACCTTTGCATGCCAGTCTCACCTAAAAGAACATCTTAACAATCTTCACATCACTCACACACATTCACACTACACTGATCAAACCCTGACACCAGTGTGTGTGTGTGTGTGTGTGTGTGTGTGTGTGAGATTCAGCTGTGTTCATATGGAGGAAGAGTCACGTGTGATCATGTATGTACTGCAGCACACACCTCACTGCACTCGGTTCGCTGGTTTGTTCAGAAACGCTGGAGACATGAAGGTTTATGGGAAAGGCTGTCATCACAGCTGATGTTCCTCAGAAGTTCTTTTGTTCAAACAACAAAGAGTCTTAATCCTTTTTTCTCATTAAGGACTTGGACTTTGGAAGGAACCAATTAGGATCTGTTAAAGCCAGCACAGGTCGCAGGATGTCATTCTGCACATCTAATCATTTTCATGAGAGCAGCATGAGTGTTTGAACCTGAACCGACTCCAGCACTTTCATCTTAATAAGACTGCTGCTCTCCTTCTGACTCAGACTCTAACACACACCATTTAAACACATTCCAAGTTGATAGAAAAACAACAACACACACAAGCACTCATACACACTCTCACACACACTCATGTTTGTTTGACTATATAGTGAGGTCATTCCTTAGTCTTCCATTGATTTATATTAGGCTAATGATATTTTCTATCCCCTAAACTAACCTTCAGCCTAAACCTAACCCTCACACAAACATGTCACTGACATTAGATTTAAAGAAAAACATGATCTGGCCGATACATGAGCCTTTTTATTTAGTTAAGCCTCAGTAAAATGTCTCACAAGTTGTTGATCATGATATTTCACACTAGTGAGGACATTTGACCCTCACAAATATAGATAAACCTGCACACACACACACATACACTCACTTACACAAATGTAATAATGGATCTCTGTGCAGGGGTTTGGGAAGCTAAAATTCATTTCTATTTATTCTTCAAACATTTGAGTCACATGACAAGAAAGATCCATTGACAGAACTAGACAATATAAGCTATAAAACTGTGCTATTTAATTGAAACTTTCTCTCATTAACTTTAAAATGTTACTTATAATAATATTTCCTTCATATCTGAGCTCAGAAAAAATATCTGTACAACTTTATCTTTCGTTGTGTTTGCTAAGACAAGCGTCACTCTGGCTTACACAGTCAGTGATGTGACTAAACCTGCAATGTTTGTGATAGAGACATGAATGAACCTCAGATCATGTCCTGTTGAGGGGACATGTGCTAGTACTCTTCTGAGTGAGCATATTCACCACTTATTAACCACCTAGCAACTATCCAAACAACCGCATATCATCGCATTAAAAACACTCAAAACACCCTTAGCAACCACAGCTCTCTAGCTTTGTGTCAGTTTCATGAAAACTGGTTTAAAAAAAAGGTTTAAAAAAAAGGATCCGGAGTCACTCACCTGAGATTGTGTCCCTGTATGTGTTCACTTTGACTTCCTGTTGGCAGAGATTCAGGTCCAGTCCTGAGATCATCCTGCGGTTTCCATTTTTATCCATGACCTCTGTGGTGGATTTAGGCTTGTCTCTGAAGGACTGCTCATCTCCTTCGTCTTCATCACGCAGCAACACGATACGATGGTTTTTCTGGGGACTGGGCAGCTTAGAAGATGAGGGTGACATGACAGGTGACATGCTCAGGAGACTGTTGTTTGGAGGATAAGACACATTGAAGACCTCAGAGAGTGGGCAGGAGGTGGTGTTCTTGGTCCAGGGAAGAAGACTTGAAGTTCTAGTACTAGCATCAGGGGGGGATGATAGTGTCAATGTTGTTGTTTCTGATGACCTGTTCCTCTCATGTACCTGAGGAAAACTTACTTTTAAGTGTTTTCTGTCTTCCTGAATCTGCGAAGCTGTGTGGATGACCTTCATATTGTCCAGAACTTCACACTTAACGTCTCTCCGGTTGACTTCATCAGAATACAGCTGAGCGCCTGTCTTACCTACAAGCCTTTTTTCACACTCCTGATATTTACAGCTGTTTTCTCCAGCGTGTTGCAGTTGATTTCCTTTGGTCATTAGAACCTGTAGGACACGCCCACGTTTCTCATCCAGTGGACTACAGGATCCTCGGCAGAGAAGATGATCAGACTCAACCAGTTCAGAGCAGATATCAATCTCTGACTCAAATGGACGAGGTTCCTCCATGAAATCCCAGCCATCATGGAAGTGAAAGTGCTCTTCCATGGGAAGAAGGGGCTCTCTGGTTATGCTGAAATAAGAACCTGATCTTGAAGTATCTGTTCCACGGATGGAGACTTGCGTTCCAGGTGCTTTTGTCTCCTCAGGACTGGCTACTGAGGCCAACGGAAACTCTGAGGCTGTTATACTATGCACTTTCTTTTTCATCTTGTTCTGTAGAAACTCCTCTGCACTGTCCAATCTCTTAGAACCCCGTTTCTTAAACTTCGGAACCCTGGATGCTGCTCTCTTATGCTCTGGGGATACAGGCAGGTTACTGATGCTAATGTTGCATCCAACATATTCTCCATGTCCTTCCAGCTGCCCCTGCAGCTTCCCGTCCTGGTTACCCATTCTTAGCCTGTCTGCGCAGTCGACGCATAAAGACAGGAGGTCCGTCAGCAGCTGAGCGTGTTCAGCAGTCAGCCAGTGAAGCTGTGCAATCGCTTCTTTTGTTGTCTCACAGGACTGGAAGATTTTGGCTGCTGATTTGTAAGACTGGTGTCTTTGTTCAGTCCTGGCAAGGTCTTCGTCCCTCTCGTCATGTTGATATCTGAACAGAGGCTGGACTTCCTGAGAGGCAGGGCCTCCATGTGGGAAACCTCGAGACCTCCTTGTAGGAAAGTACAGACTGAAAAAACACATCTCCTGGATGGGTTTGTACAGATGCAGCACTGTGTGCGTGCCTTCCATTTTAATTAATCACACTCTTAAATTAAGTTGGCAGTTTTCTTGTGGGTTTCGTCTTACATCCGAGACGTCCAGGAATGGCCCAACAGGGTGGATAATCATCGCCTGGGTAATCGTAGGCCTGTGAGATTTTAAAAGGCTGTTACTAAAACATACAGGCTCATAATTCTGTTTACAATAACATCAACAAGTGAAGACTGAAACCTGGCAAGAAAACCACAAACAAGCAAACAAAACAATAATGCATTACAACTTTTTAAATGTTGCCCTTGAATAATGTGTAAAAATATTATATAAACTTATTTGATAATATTTTATGCCATATTTGTAATTGCAGTCATATCTGTGGTTTTAGACAGTAGCCAGTCTGCTACACTTTCTACATATACTGTGTCTGCACGCCAACAAATATAAACTGTTGCTTTGGCAAAAAATATCCCTTAATGCATATTGATGTAAGCCTGCCAACACTGTGTTCATTAATATCTTTCGGTATTAAAGCCTTTGAACATTGCATTAATTAAAATATGAATAGAGATACACTTTAAATAAGCTGCCGAGCAAGTAGAGCTCACATCAATCTGAAAGCCTTATAATAATTGATCCATTACCGCAGGTGCTGAGCACAGCTTTAATAAAAGCCCAATCATTTCAAAGCTGCAGTGACCAAACCAAATCCAGTCTCTTGTATCTGCAGCAGGTAACGGCATTACATTGCACTGTTGCAGGAAATAATCTGCACTATTTTCGGCATCATTTATTATGCAGAAAGTTATTTTTGCACCGCCACTGCAACACAGAGGCGCACTGCTCACAGTCACGTGATCAATCTCCATGCAACAATCTCTCTTTAGATATTCTTTAAATACGATTAATATTTGCAACTGGGCGACATTCTTGTATCTGTGATAAAACACAGTACTAAGTTCTGCGTCTCACACGTGACCTCTTCCGCGTTTAAATTTAGTCTGTTTTAAACGTCACCTAGACGTTGAATGAGAATAATCGTGTTATATGAAGTTTAAAATCGTCTCACCATCTGAGCTGCATGACGGATCTGCGTCTCCCGCAGCAGAACCAAGTGTCCTGGAGGACAGCGCTCGTACACTGTCAGTTACAGACGCGCACACCAATCAGAGACGGAAGCGTTTGTCTCTGCGGCTGTGGTTGGCCAGTTTCGGAATGGCCCGCCCCTCAGAAGCGGCGCTGCGGACACAGGCTGCAGCCGCATTAACTTAAAGGAGACACAAGACTATGCATCTATCAAAAGGATTTGATTAATACATGCCCTTAACCACAATGTACAGCTGTAGTGTAGTTATTGTTAGCAAAACACAGAAATAACACAGAAATAGTCTTTCTGAAGGAACTGGCATATTTGATGAGGAGAAGGAAAACAATTTACACTGCTTAAAGAAGATCCCTTATGCCAACACACTGTTGGTTTATTGTAGTAACAGTAACATTGTAGCTATGTAACTATGTATGTATCCGGTCAGAAATCAGTAACATGCAAGAACCAGTAAAATGTGATTTCAGTTTAATCTCAGACACTTAATAAAGATTACGAATTTATATAAAAGACTACAGTTTAAATTGCTATTAGGTGGTAAAATAAATGTTAATATTTTAAGGCATTTTAGAATATTGCTTTTCACTACAAAACAACAAGCACAATTACAGTATTTACTGTAAAACTAAACCCAAAGTACTGGATTATGAAACATTTGTGTTGTTTTATATTGCGTTATACGTATATGAGGTTGTCCTGGAGAATATAATTTCAGAGACATAAACAAATGTAAGTATTTACATTTATTTACATAAATAAATGCATTTAATTTTTATGAAATATATTCAAAGTTATGATTAAAACGCAGATGTATTTAATGTATTTAGGGGTTCGTCCAGCTCAGCTAGTAGAGCGTTGCGCTATCAGCACAAAGGTTGTGGGTTCGATTTCCAGGGAACACAAGAACCTTTGAATGCACTGTAAGTTGCTTTGTAATGTAATGGTCCAACAGTATTGCACCCCCCTGGAATATCTCAATGTAAACAAAGTTAATGAATCTGGTCACCTCCGTCTTGTCTAAACAACGACGATGTTGTTTTGCAGTCACAGCACCAGGGTGCAGCAGAGGATCATATGTTGTGATCAAGAACAAACTAAGTACATTAAATAGCACAAATTGTTTAAACATTGAGTCTATCATTTTAAACATGTTTAATTAAAGCACCTAAGAACCATTCGCTTTCCTTTGGATTGACAAAAAAACAGTGTCCTGCACTATAGCATCAAGATATTTTCACTGAAATAAAAGATTATTCAAGCTTCTTTCTGGGCTTTTTCCTTTCCCCTAGAAAGGACGCAATAGACATCATATTTGAATCTCCGCACCCCAACACCCCTCTACGACACATTAAATATTGTTCTGTCTGTTTTGTTTCTAAATAATTTCCTAACTGAAATTACTATCAATTTCAAGCCCAGCTGATTATTATTTCAGACTATTCAGACTTTACTGCAGAATACAGTTTCCCAGTTACTTCAGCGCGTGCAAGGCATATTTAAAGACTTTATACCTGGTGGGCGTTACCGGATCGACAGACCAACAGGGTCATGAGCCAATCACTGAAGAATGCAGTGTCTCACGTGATTTCTCTCCCGCTGGTTGATCGATAATGAAAAAGGCATTGAGGTCGCCATGTTAGTAGACTTAATAATTTAATGTGCCCATCCATTCATTCATTTTTTTATGTTAATTGTGCCTGTACAGTGAACATTACAAAACGAAACATTACAAATGTCGTAGGTGTAGATGGCGTGTTATAATATACTGCTCAGTGGTTTCACCTCCTCTGCTAGTTTAGAATTCAACAATCAAACCAGTCAGTCAGATATAGAAGCGTTATTGATATTATTTATAATCGTTTTAAGCAATATTAAGCCTCCTCCTTACCTTATCCACTGGACTGTTACTGTAGAAAAAAATATAGTTAATATTTATTATATTCCGTCATATTTGTTGTGTTTATTTTGTATTTTTGATTATTAGAGAAGTGTACTGATTACTACTACAATCGCACTGTAATTGAATTAATTGTAATTCAAACGGGCCGCGTTCACCTGTGCATTAATGTTTAATATGAGTCGCGGGTGACGTCACAGACGAACCCCAATGCGGTCGAGCTGGTCTAGCGCTTGCTCCCAAGCCTACACAAGCACGCACGCACGCACGCACGCAAAACGCGTCGCGTTGAGTGTCGCTGTATCTCTATGGCTGCGGTGGATTGACAGCGTATCCGGTGACTGACGCTTATCAGCGACCATGGCTGAAGGCGGAGACGCGGAGGATGAGATTCAGTTCCTGCGGACTGTGAGTCGATTATTATTTATTTCGTGATATCTGCGCGTTTGTTGTTTGTGGGTCATCATGTGTGTATCTCATTCAAACGGGAGCGACGCGCCGCGACAGAGCTGCGACGCTCTCGTGATAACCCACGGAGCAGATTGCACGCTGCAGGTGCGCGGAGTGAATCCGCGAATCAAACGACAGCAAAAAGATCCGATCTCAGGCTTTGATGCTTTTTTGCTCTTTTGTTTTGCGCATTGTGTTTGATCTTGCTGAACTTCGCGTTGACACGTCTGATTCAGAGTCTGATTTAGAGTCTGATTCATCGATTGTCAGAGATTGTCAAAGAGCTTCATTTTAATCAAACGCGCTGTCGTGTATTATATGAAATTGTTAAATGGATGTTTTGCTGCAGGGCGCATTAGGGCATTAGTCGTAAAACTGTGTCGTAAAAATCGTCTTTTATTTGCCTTCATTAAAATATTTATCATAAACACTTGTTAATTCAGTAGCAACAAACACGATTTTCTCCAGTGCAACATTTACTGTCACGGCAATGTGAGATGTTAGGAATTCAGACGTGAAAATATGGTGTGTTGTGTATGCATTAATGGGACTGTAGATGGTCTATGGTCTTTGTATAAATGCATTAGACTGGAACTGGTACAGATACCGGCATGATTACAGTCTATGGCTCAATATATAGCTGTAACACATGACCAGAAGATGCTTTACATAGCAGAACACAATACTTCCATACTGATGGCCCATGTTTAACAGTTCATTGACAGGTCAGTGTGTTGTGATTATACTGGACCACACAACAGAGACCCTCAGATATCAAATCGTTACTGGGAGGTTGCCCACTGTTTTCAGTGTAAAACTGGTTTCATTAGCAAATATGCATGTACGATTTTATAAGAATAGTGGCTTGATTGAATGAGGTGGATATGAAACCACTATAAAATAAAGTCATTTAAATATGCAGTAAATTTGCCATAAAGAATATGCATGTATGGTTTCTGGTTGTACTGTAGTTGACACACGGAGCTGTGTTAGAAGTTAGAAGTTTAAAGGGCTGCATTTGTTCTCTTGTTGTGTTTCAGTTCATCAGTGTTTGTCTGATGTGATATTGTGTGATAGATTCACAGACTTAACAGTGTTTCACTGCAGCCTTCGCTCTGTCTCTTTTTGTCTGTCTCTCTCAGTCTCTATCCTCCGTCTCTCTGTTTTGTTCCTTTACAGTTTTCTGGGTCCAAGCAGTGTAAACTAGCATGTGCGTGTGTGCGTGCGCGTTTGCGTGTGAGCGCGTGTGTGAGAAAAAGAAAGAAACTGAGTGTTCCTGTGGCGCAATTGGTAGAGCATTGCATGAGCCGCACAAAAAAGTGGGTTCGATTCCCAAGGAACACACATACTGATAAAATAATGTGTTAAAAACACTGTAAGTTGCTTTGATAAAAGTGTCTGCCAAATGCATAAGTGTGTGTGTGTGTGTGTGTGTGTGTGTGTGTATGTGTGTTAAAATCTGGAGGGTTTAAATGATACTGTATATAACTCGCTGTATATGTTTATGTAATTCTGTGTCAATTTTAATGTCTCTGTGGTGGTGTTTACTTTTAAACCGCTTAAATAAATGTGATCTAAAAGATAAAGCAGCAAACACTACATCAATATAAACAAATATCTAACATCACTGGCCATTTATATGCTGGGCTCTTCTGCATTTCAGTACATAGTAATGCTTCATTAATGAAGTGTATCATGAATCTCGCCGTTTGGTTGTCATTTACATCTACATTTAGGCATTTGGCAGACGCTTTTATCCAAAGCGACTTACATTGCATTATACTATACATTGATCACTATACATTATGTGCAATCCCTGGGATCGAACCCATGACCTTGGCGTTGTTAACACCATGCTCTAACCACTGAGCTACAGGAAAGCATTTAATGGATTAAGCCACACAGGTGTCTCAGAACACGAGTTCACCTGCAGTGTCAGGAAAAAGTGAGCTCATGTCCCGCTCACAATGAAGTGGGTGCACCGGTCTTTGAGAAGATGCGGCTGATGTCGCAGATGTGGAAGGGATGCAGTGCAGGTGCTTAGCAGATCTGGCAAGCTTAGCATAGTGTCTTTCCTGGCCTCTATATTTACACTCCGACACCGATATGCTCCTAATAATAGTGCACATTTATCTAGCGCAAGCGCCTATATGGCTATAATGTTAGACTACCGCTTGCATTTCAAATAATAAGTGATCTTTGAGGTCCATGATTTTTATCTGATATCTTCTCAAAATGAACACTTGATGTCCTTTGATTTCATAATTACCACATATCTGTCCATTATGACTTTCCAGTCTTTCATTTCTTCTGTGACTAATAGACTAATTAAAAT
>JAZGTI010005503.1:0-25297 GCA_036877585.1 Botia kubotai
AGCTGACGCTTTTATCCAAAGCGACTTACAAATGAGGACAAGGAAGCAACTTCAATTACAATAAGAGGCAACAGTGAATAAGTGCTATAGACAGGCCACAGGTATTTCAACACAGTATAAGGTGTTTTTTTATATATATAAGAAGTAGAAGTGGCAGTGTGTTAGTAAATTAGTCAAGGAAGTGAAGTCGAAAAAGAGTTTTTAGTTGTTTCTTGAAACTGATGCTCCTACAGTACCTTCCACTTTTGCAGCAAGCTCTCTTGTGAACAGCACATTGGCCAGTTTGCTCTGTACGTAGGCCTTCACAGGGTGATAGCTTTTCTGACTGTTCAGGTCCTCAAAGTGAACTGTTCCCATGGAGTGAGCCAATGAGGAGACATTAATCACTCTGGAAGGAGCCGAATGCTTCAACAGATCCAGAAGGAGGAACGTGAGGAAGAAATGTCCTGGAAAAGAGGTCGTACATCTTCATCTGTGAATGACGCGTAAATAAACTCTATAGCTGCAGAAACTCAAGAACATTTAAGATATGAAAGGAAAAACATTGGAAAAAGTATTCATTAAGGAATACGGGTCATTAAGGGACTTTAACAAACCTAAATGATTCACTCCGAACTGTGTCTCAAAGCCATCTGCTGTTGTGGAATACGGGCACATGGCCACGCCAGCATTATTAATCAGCAAATGAAGAGAATTTTCAGCTGTAACAGAAAGTCATACATTATTTCTGTTTCTTTTAAAAGACCAGGTCAGAATTAAACCAGAGCGTACGGTATATGATGCATTGATGATATGTTATGTCAGACAGGCACGTCAGACCACATATGGCTTCTAAGCTATAACTCACTGTTGTAAATCAGCTCGCAAAGTCACAGATGGATTTGGTGTCGGCCAGGTCCAGTTTACATGTAACCACAGTGGCGTTCCTAACTTCTCTGCGGATGTCATCGGCTGCATGTTCAGCTTTAACCATGTCTCTGCAGGCCAGGATCACTCGTGCACCTAGAGTCACATATAAAACAGTCAAATACACACACAACTGTTATCACAGCAGTTATTTTTACTATTATGATCCTGTCGCAATTACTGTTACAATTATCAACAACAGCAGCAGTTACTGTTGCTAAACTGCTACTATTATGATTGGTACTGCTGGTAATTTTACGAGAACGAACGCACTCTTGGAATAGTTTATCAGCGATTTATTCGTTTTAAGCAATTTACGAATAAAACATGAAGGGTATATATCAGACCAAATGGTTATGTGCAATATTTCATTTCTGCCGCTAGCAAACAAAAGGTGTTTGAATGTGTCACCCACCCCTGCTGGCCAGGTCTCTGGCTGTTTCCTTCCCAATGCCACTGTTTGCTCCAGTCACTATAGCCGTTTTTCCATCTAACCGGACATCAGATGACCAGCTTTTGATGAAAAGCCCTCTGTAAGAGTATTTTATTTTTTATTTATGTAATATTTGAATGTCATCTGACGTAAAGAGTACTGAATACGACAATATCTAAAATTCTTGAAAGCGAAGCAGATCGTACAGTAAGACAAATGTTATTTCGTTTTCCTAATTTTTAAAAACATTTGTGTTTTCGGCAAAAAAAGTAATTGTACTGATTTAAATATACGTGTTAATATTTAACAGAAAAGTTTATAATACTGATTTCAAGCACAAGCCCTTACCTTAAGACATTCATTTTTGCGGCAGTTTTATTAAACGTAAACCAACCAGTTATATTTCTCTATGCTATTCATCTCTATCTATGCTACCGAGTGTTTTGATACATGGCTCGGGTGTCATTTATACGTGAATAATCAGGACTAACACAAAATCCCCTTTCTTCTTTCTGAGGTCCGGACGAATCGATTATGTTTGCCGTGCAAAATAAGCTCTCTTTGTATTCCAAATATATTTAAAGGGACTGACATTTAAATATAGATAAGCTGCGTGTGACCGGCTGCCTGCACTTGAAAATATTAAAGGTTTTTTCCAGGGAAAGTTTAAACAAATCGCTTCCCACTGGCAAAAGTTTCACTTCATTTTGAAGGACTTCCCTTCCTAAAGCATTAAAACAAGGACCTTTTGTCAAATGTTCCTTTTGAAAGCAACCCTATAAACGCCCTCTGGCAAAAACAGTTAGAAATGTCTAGAAATCACACACCAAGACCCATGAGTGTTGTTGTAAAAACGGTTTGATTTTAAACGATGGGAAAGTGTTTTCAATCTTACGTCTTGAAAAAATCAGGTAGTTCCCAGCCAAGCCAGATCGCACCTCACCTGTCTAAACCTCGCTCCCCTCCCGTCACCTGATAGCATACGATCTGTTCGGACATGAACATACTGTATCATGATCACAGCACTGACCAAATAAATACAGAATGATCCATAACTCTTTTTTTTAAAAGGTGTTCCCACAAATTTCCAGTTTCCTACAGAAAGAGGTACAGGATGAATTGGCTCTGTTTAGTTGTATAGAATTAGTGAACAGATACAGTGAATTTAATTACAACATGTAACTACATAGTAACTACAATGGTGTTCTGAAACAACATTTTTATCAGCCAATCAAATTGTAGGATTAGGTTTAAGTTAAGGACTGTTTGGGGCTTGTATACCATTCCTAGCAACCTATTATTACCCGATGCTTTTAGGGGTCTGTGATGGTTAGGATAATGGATATGTCTAGTTTATGACTGTTTATTTATTAATCGAGTTTAATTATCTATACAGGAATGTTATATCTTAACCAGTAAAGATGCTGATTCAGGACTATGTGTAGGCCAAACCAGGATGACCAATTTATTCTATACTCTAGTTCAGGAATGGGGAACCTTGTTTCTGGAGGGCCAGTGTCCTGCAGTGTTTAGCCCCAACCCTAATCAAACACACCTGAACCAGCTTATCAGGATTACTAGAAGGCTACAGGCAGGCGAGCTGTATCAGGGCTGGAGCTAAACTCTGCACGAGTGCTGCTCTAGTTACACCAGTAGTCCACTGGATGGCACTAAAATAATACTAGATTTAGTGTTAGTCACGACTAATCAAATGCGCCTGAAGGTTTCTCGAGGAGAACCGCATTAAGACCAGTCATAACTTCCTGTTTTGGCAGACAAGACTCTCCATGTTTGTCTGTGTTCCCGAAAGACCACCCCAAAGTCTGTGATTATTCCAATCACGGCTGAACACCCAGCACTTTTTGGTACAATTCTCACCTCGTGTGGCTAAACCGTGTTTGTACTGAGCTTGCAACAGCTGGTAGCGATTGACGGCTATTTTTAAAGCTGTTGTATCAACACTGGTTTCGCTCAAACACTGGGGTTTCCACTGCATGTACGGTTGTTTTAGGGAAATAAATAGTTTCATACAAACAAGCTTTATTTACAATAATACAAGGATTCATAGATCGCTACATTGGATTTCAATCACTATATACATTTAATGTTCGTAAATAACACTCACGATTACATAATCTTTTCTGCTCCAGTCAGACAGACTTGTCAGCGGCACAAAATGGCCCAATAAATAACAACAATGATTTTAACATTTACAAATTATGGCTTAAATTTATATATAAAAAGTAGACATCGTAAATTAGCATCCCTGTAGCTTTTATAAACTGTTCTCTTCTAACATTGGCCCTAAAATGCTTCTGGCCATGAGGTACGGCGCAAAGTCCAAGCGAAACCCCAGCTAACAATTTCAGATTGTAAGAACGTTTCCGCAACGTCTCCATTAAGTAACAAAAACATTAAGCGTTCAAAAGCGTCCATTTGTTTTAGACGTTATTGCATGTTAAGGTGAATTTTATTCAATCATTTTCTTAACTTGTTCCACCAACTAAACATTTTTGATATACAATATGCAATGTTCAAAAACATTCTACTAACATAACGGCAACAACTTTTCATAACTTTGAGAGAACTTTCAGAAAATGATTCCGAGCATTCCGAGGACAATCCCTGTTAGCTGTTAGCATGCTTTGGTTATGGTGGCCTTACAGTATTTGTGCTTTCACTGACTTTATCATTGCGTTTGGCCTGAGTCTGGCTTACTGTCGCACCAGGTCACTCTTTAGTCGGCTCTTCAACATACAGACTGACTGAAAATGAAGCATTCCGGAGTCAACGTTCCTAACTTCCACTGTCATCAAATCCTTATCACATTTTCCACTGAAATCTATTCAACGCTTACTGCAAACCAACACGACGTACCTTATTTATACTGTATAAATACATAGGTCAACAAATGCATAGCATTTTTTTTTCACGAAATAGCACTCCTGTTGCTATAAGGGCTGTCAATACACCAAACAATAATAGTCAAATTAATTTGATAAAATAGACACAAGGCAAAGCCAAGTCCAGTAGAGAAGAGTCTGCTAGTTGTTGGTATCTTTATTTCTGCCAGGACCCGTCATTGGTCACTTCCTGTACAGGCAGGTGTCTCTCTGAAGGGGCAACCCTCTTCTTGCCCTGTGGCGCTGTGCCCGTGTTAGATTTGGGCTCGCTTTGAAGGCTGTCGTCGATACATTCCTCCTGAACCGGGCAACTAAAGGGTTCCTCTGTTGCCCCTCCACTGCCCAGTGACGTCTGACTGACGTACACTACGATGACCTCACCACTGAAGTTCATCACCTGCCCGCTGGAAATAAACGTAGTGTTGTTGTTTCCTGTCACCTGACCTGCCAAAAATAGGCAAAACATCAGTGTTGTTGTTAGCAGAACAGCAGAAATACACACAGAAATGATTTAAAGTATCCCTTTCCTGGAGACAAACATAAATGCTCCACCTTAAACCTATTTACAGTTGGTGAGACGTTAAACAGGCGAGTGTATTTTAAAGGCTAAACGTTTTGCGTGCTATTGTAACCAGATACATTATTCAGTCACACGAGGAAACTGCTTTGTAATCTTACTGAAACATGAATACAGTGCTTATATACTTAGTCTACATTATAAAATCAGCAACTATTAATGCCACATCAGCTGTGTCTTTAGCCTGTTATTTGTGAACGTTATTTTTAAGAGTTTTAATCGGTTCCTTCCGCTCGAAACACGAATGTAGGCAGATTAAATGGTTCCTATTTTTCCTCAGAATATACATACTGTAGACTATCAGTGACTCATGTTTCACACATCTTTTAGTCATTTACCGCAGGGTTAAACTGGACTCTACACCCACTCTGCTGTGGCTGCGTGCCATATTTTCACAAACACTGCTTACTGGAATGCACATGACCTGAATGTGCTTGTTCTAATTATTAGTAAAAAAAGATGATGGCAACACTCTATATAGCACTTCTACAGTGCTCACGTTACTGTGAATAATAACTACCTAGAGATATATAAAAATACATCTATATATACATATATATATATATATATATATATACACATTGCACTATTACTGTATAGGTTATAGGAAACTTTAGACCGTGCGATATGTTGCATAATCAAACTACTAAAACTGGAACAATTGCCACACTGTGCATTTCTATGCACATATTCCTGAAATATTATTGACTTTTGTCTTTTCCAATGTTTCATCATATTTTTATAGGAATACAGTCATATCACAATGCTGGTAAATATGGGATAAACCCATGTGCTCCGAGTTAACAGCATTCCATGCATTCCAATATAAAACAATCCTGCAAAATTCCGGACAACAGTCTGTTTTATCCAAGGTTTGCTTACCAGATGTAAGAGCAGCCTCTGAGCACTGGTTCTGGTACTCCGGGTCTGCATCCGGGTCGGACAGTTTGTCATCATCTCTGTCAATCAACGAAAGGCCCCGATCGTTAGCGCTTACCGACGGGAGGGGCGGAGGAGTGGTGGAGTCTATACTGCAGCAACAGGGTTCATTCTGTCTATATTGCCCCTCTACCTGACCTCGGTCGCCATGGAAACCTCTCATCTCAGACATGGCTTCCTTACCAGATGGGCTGCTGTAGTCCAGATAGAGTTCCTGGGAACGCTGCAGATCGGCATATACACAGTCAGCGCTGCCAGCACAAGCGGGCAGGCCCTCGGTAGAGCAGTTTTCACACCGCAGAGCCTCTTTTAAGCTGATCACCTGTACATTTACTCCTGCTGCACCCGCATCATCTCCTGTCCTGCAGGAGCAGCACGTGGCCAGGCCGGTAGGCACCAGCTGACTGCAGTCCTCGTTTTCTCCCACCTCTATCGGTTCCTTGGAAAGCACACAGCTGCAGGAGCTGCCCGACAGAGGGGACGCAGGGCCATTCCCAGAATCCTCACTGGAGCTGCCTGATGATGTGTCAGCTTGGTCCGGTTCTTGATCCTGGTCTGAGCCTGTTGAGGTTTCATCAGTGATGGTTAATGTGATGCTGGGACACATGATCCGGGACTCCGGGGGGGTTTTCTCTTGGCAAATCAGAGGGTAGGTTTGTAGACCATTCCTACAGTGGGATGACGGTATCACAGTCTCCTAAAGGAAGGAAACAAACATGATGTACGTCTTGTTAAAGTGAGGCAGATCAGGTCTCCAACTATATAATATACATTAAAGCTGCAGTCCTTTAATGTATATTAAAAAAAATATTTTAATAATATTTTAAAAATATTTTATTGATTTTGAACAAGTACATGACAGATCAGAGCACATCTCCTTACCATACCCCGATTCCCAGTGGTAAGTTTATAATAATGATTTATAATTTGAGCTGATTCCCAGGAAATGCCAATTTGGCTCCATTTGACTTCAACATACATAAAGAAAAATACGTAAAGTAACCTGCAATTTTTTGTTTTAAACAGAGATGGCAGTAGAGAGGCGAAAGCTGTGGGTTGCAGCTTGAAGGGCCTATGTTGCTTTCTCACTTAATACGAAACGTGTCAGTACACGTAGTTTTGTATTTTTGTCATTCACAAATGTGAGTGAAATGTCAAGATCAGATCTCTGTATTTCACTGTATTTACATTTGACATTCTTACCTGATGATTTCTGCCCTCTTTCAGGTTTTGGACACAAGTACGAAGATTTACTGAGGTGTCAGAGAAAAAGCTTTAATCAACAACATAGACAAGAATCTACCACAAAGAGTAATAAACAAACTTAATCCAGAACTAAACTTACCTGAGAGGAAGTTCATCTTATCCTTACAGCAGAACATAAAGAGAAGCACCAGAGAAACCACAATGATGACCGAGAGGATGGCCACCACCACCCAGGGTGTCATAGGACCTGGAGAAGAACATGAGAAAGTTTAAAAACTGGTTATTTTATCACATTAGTTTGTCATTGTTCTCAACACAGAGTGTCTAGTTTTGGAACTGCATGTGTTTGTCTGTTGCACAATCACATCTAATGAAACATCTGGGACGAGTGTCAAAACTGCTTGAGCAACAAGGACAGAATAATTCTGCTAGACATTCAACACATCAGTCTCAGTCTCCAATAATCAGGGTTCCCACATTTTAGGCCAATAAATTTCCTTGACTTTGTCACTTTTCCAGTCGTTCATTATTACCGGATAGGGATTTTTAAAGCTACATTTATAGACGTTGTCTTTGCAAAAAAGATTTCAAACCTATGAAGTATTTTAGTACGATTAGAAAAAATCCCATAGAAATTTCCAGGACATTTTATTCACTTCCATAACTTTTCCAGGCTGGAAACGCATATTTAAAACTCTGTGATATTTCCTGGTTTTTAATGCCTGTGGGAACTGTACCTTTTAAACTTAAGCTTGTTTGTTCTACTGAAATGCCATAATTCAAATCCCTGTAATACATGTACATTTTCTAAAGTCATACATAAACATTTTATATAACCTACCGGGTGAAGGCAGTCCACACACCACATCTGTCTTACTGCTTCCCGGCTGCTTCTCAGTCTTGCCGATGGCTTTACAGCTAGAAAAGATTAGACATATTAACACGGGGCAGTTCAACTGCCTGGTCACTTTTGGCTTGATCAATCCCAATTTTCTCTGCCTAAAGAAACCACAAACAAAAAGGCAGAAAGAAAACGGGATCTTTCTAGGGGAAGTGGTGGAGTAATTAATCATAATACCACAGTGCGGTAAGACTGCGGGGGCTTTAAAAAATGACAGAGCATTCCTGCAACCTTCCCCAGGCAAACAGTGCGCCCGTGAGAAGGAGAACTGTGGGTGCCGTGAAGGCGCAAATCTCCGTGTGTGAGTCAGAGAACAAGCATCTTTGTGGCACACACTCCCGACGTTTGTTAAACCGGGGGAGTTGTTACTGTTTTGAATTTTTGGCGATGGATCTCGGATACTCACTCGGTCCATTTCTTGCAGGCTTCCGTTGACAAGGAATCTGAGAAAAATCCATACAGACATGGGACACAGGAAGCTCTGACAGTCTCTTAAATGGAGAGAGAAAGAAAAAAAGATTTTAATGTACTGTAGTGAGAAACATAGACAGACATCTTGATCTTATTTTACAGACAGACAGTGATCTTATTTTAGGTAGACAGACAGACACACAGATAGACAGCCATTTTAAATGTAACTTACTTGTGATCAGTGAAATGTGATTTTGTTTTGGGTTATAAATAAAATGTAAACTACAGTATCCAGATCCAGTTCCTGTGATCATAATGTTCCTTTTTATCTGGCGCTAAAGCTTGGGCTTCAAACCACAGAGCCCGAGCAGCCACTGATTCACTGCACTCTCAGTTATGGCTACAGTTGCATTTATTTTTAAGGCACTTACAAAGGGTACTTTGACAGGAGAAACAAAATGAATGCTTCTTTGTGATAAATGAACCTCTGGACAAACTAATTAAGTGAAGGTTTCCAAACCACTAAAACTTGAAACACTATGTTTATCCAATTTTCCTCTATATGAGAATCACAGCTTGATCTGTTGTGTGTTGCGTCACGACAGCCTCTTACCGCGTATCAGAACCCCTTCTCCTGCTGGGCATTTTTCAATGGCCTCACAGTACTCGCAGTTGATGAGGGAACAGTGGAAACCCTGTTTGCACCGGCAGGGTTCGGCCGCTATGGGGTTGTGCGGGCGCGTGCGGTTGAAGCCCTTACCTGCAGAGGACCATAAGGCTGATGTAAAACCAATTATGCAATATTGCGACAGAACGCAACATGCTTCTGTCCATGCACGGACGCGCATGATGACTGACCTTCATCGCAGAACTTCTGAGGAATGCATTTTCCGTCACTGCTCCAGTCCGGCTGGTACTCATCACGAGCACAGTCACGGCACTTTGTACCCAAGCTGCCCGTGCAATGGTCGAACACGTATTTTCCTGCATTCAAAAGAATCGGTTGCGCAATTAAAGGCTTGAGAACAGCTCTCGTTACTTTGTGTTTTCTGTTGTGGTGATTCGTGTTGACCTTGAAGGGCAGTGTGTGCACATTGCAAAACACAGAAATCAGAAATCTTCCACAAGTGTATGGTGATGGAAGTCTTTATAGGTCATAGTTTATGTGGGTCTGTGTGGAGCGCTTCCTTTTTTTTTGTTCTTCTGCTTTTCAATTTGGAAAAAAGGCAGTAGCAGTTTTATCTTTATTTAAACCTAATCTTGTGTTTCCCAGTTCTGAACTGCCTTACCAATTATTACTTATTTGGTCTATATGTATTACTACTTACCTGGTTCACATTTACGGCAGCATACCCCATTGTGCTCGTACTCATGTTGAAGGCAGTTTTTAGCCAATCCTGTCTGAAATAAAAAGTGTTATAAATGTCATTAAACAATATGTCAACAAAAACAAAAGTACAAAAAAAGATGATGCTATACACACATATATACACAAAATTGTGTGTGTAGATAGTAACTACAGATTATAGATACTGTACATATATACACAGTCTATACTATATACCATAGATAAACTATACATATTTTTAAAGTGTAACTGAAACTACCAGATAGTAAGACGGCAGATTTAATGTTCTTGCAACATAACACAAATCTTACTCTTGTATTACATTTATATTCTTTGCAGATATTTTTTCAAAGGGTATTAGCATACAGCTACAGTAGGTGGCATTTCAAAACAGATGCTAGACATTGTCTCACTGATGTTTGGAATTACTTTGAATCATCTGGTCCCACGGTAATCTTTAGTGGCTGTATCAGTTTTCCCTCCAGAATCATCCAAATACTTTTTCCCAAAACAGTTTTTGACAGTATTTCTATTGCTTTTTCATTTCAAACCTAACAAACGGATTTCTTCAAAACTGATTTTTCTTAACTTTTTAAATAAATGTCACATTTAAAAAAAATTCTGTTATCAAATTCAACAACTTGTACATTTTTAGTGTGCCGAAATGCTAGTCCAAATGCTAGTGGGAAGTACTGAAAATACAGTCTCTGGATAATTAAAGTAACACAAATACATGACATATGACATGCAGGAACACTTAATCTGGTCATCATGATAATTCTAACACACAATGTTTATTTAAATGGCAAAACCATTAGGGACGGAGAAAGAGAGACTGTGTGTGTGTGTGTGTGTGTGTGTGTGTGTGTGTGTGTGTGTGTGTGTGTATGTGTTCTTGGTATTCACTCACTTATTGGGACCAAATGTCCCCTCAAGTATAATAATACCAGTAAATGTTGACCTTCTGGGGACATTTTAGGTCTCTATAAGGAAACAAGCTTACAAATCATACAGAATGGTCTTTCTTGAAAGTCTAAAATAGCAGAAAGTTTTCTGGGATGGTTAGGTTTGGGGCTAGGGTTAGTGTAGATGGACAGAAAATACAGTTGGTTGAATATAGAAACCATTACGTTCACTGAATGTCCCCATTAAACATAAACACCAGTGTGTGTCTGTATATGTGGGGTGATATTACTCAACTCATAGCAGTCTGGAAGACGAACAAAACAAATACACATATAGAAAGGCACAAACCAACACCCACATACCTCCATATACCACAAATGCATTCCATGGTTTAACGGCCCGGCAAAATTACATGCAATCCTCTAATTCAGTGCAAATATGAGAAAATCCAGCTGCCACTCATATACAAGACAATAAAAAAGAGTGCCAAGCTCAGCATACTAGCCCCTTAGTGGAGGTGAGCAGGGTTATGGGAAGGACTTGGCTGAACTAGTAGATATTTCTTAGTAGACCATTAAAATACATTGAAATTAATACTTCAGTTGCTTTTTGCAGAGCACAGTAAAAAATGAAATGCTTTAAAATGAGCACCACTGGTGACGCTTGGCTTCTTGTATTCCAGCCAACACACAATGAATTAACATGATTTATGAATTATGACAGTATTCTTTATCTAGCTAAAACAAGGGTCCTTAAACACTTAACACTAAACACATTTTCCTACATGACCATATCCACTTTTATTCCAGTTTTCTGAGATCGCTCATGGATCAGTGGATTTAACCATCCCCTCACTGGGAAAAATCCATGTGTATTATGGAAATTCACGAGGAAAGCTGTCTTTATCAGATTTTTGTTGATAAGGGTATAACCTTTGCCTAAACAAGTAGCCTGTCAAGCTCACTCTAAACAAAAACAAACTGACTGCTTATCAGGAAGAAAAAAACAACTTTATTCAAATGATAAACATTGAAGGTTATGTATGTGAACCACAGCCTTGTGGGTAACAACTCAATATTCAACAACTAATATTTATTCTATTCTATTAATTATAGTTCTCCTGATGACATTTTGAATCAAAATGGTCTTACAGTGATTGTATAACATATGAAACAGTAAATTAAATTCACTTAATTTTTGTTAGAACACAGTACAAAGTTAAGAACGAAACCGCGAGGGTTTTTCTTGCCCTACTGAAAGACTCAAAGTCTTTTTGATGGACGTATGACAAAAACAACACAGGAAACCATAAGGAATGTCCAGAAAACATTGCTTATCCCTCTGCATATGAACATAAGGGCGCACAACATATTTTCATTGACTACATATATAGGATGATGGTCAGTAACGCCCTGAAAAATTACATGCTAGAAAATATGTGCCGGACACGCGATGTCTTTTCTCACAGAGCATCTCTATGTTTAGCTGCGTGTTGCACGAAACGTTCAGCTAAAATTCACTGCAGTTTTAATGATTTTAGAGGTTCAGTGCATCTATTCTGTGTGTGCACAGAAAGAAGGGTAGAGTTCTTACAGATGTGTTGCATAATACTGAAACTAGAACTGAAATTAGTATATAATTAATTGATTTTAATAGAATTAAAGCTTTAGCTGGGTGTTTTTTAAGACTTTTGCCAAACTATATTATATGAAACATGGCTTTCAGCTGTGGTAAACAGCCACACCAAGGTCTTATGAAGTATCCAAACAATACACTTATAATATTTACTCACAATGGAGGGTTGAGAAAAGTAAGCACTCAGTATTTTCAGAATAAAGTGTCGAGATGTGCTAGAATTTTCTTTTATAACTCTATTTACATCCAGGCAAGCTCAGACCTGTGTGTGATGCAACACAAAACAAGTTAAAACTTTTGACCTGATAGGCCGTTAGATAACTTAGCAAGACAGCTAGATGGCTAATTCACTGGCTGTTGGATTAAATGAATGAATGATTGAATGAATTAATTAATTAATGACTCAGTGACTGACTGACTTATAAATCAATAACTGATTATGAATGAAAACAATTATGAGTGAATGGTGACATTTCTTTTACAAACAAGAATATGTGCAATATACATTCTGATATAATTTAAAATGTAAGAAAATGTTTAGAAACATAGAACAATAAGTAATTCTTACAGTACAGAGTACAGCCATGACTTGATATATGTAAATGAAACGCTACATAACTTGGAATTTTTAAGGAACTACATATTACACACAATTTATAATTTACATTAAATGAATATCAAGATAAAAAATACATTTGGGGAAAACTTCCAATTGCTCCGCAGAGAAAGCCCACGCACAGCACATTTATGGTCGAGACCCTTCAAAACAACGCGATTGAAGCACGTCCCATTCGCATTCGTTTAAATGTGGAGTTCCCCTAAAAGTGTACAACACTTCATTCTGCAGGCAAAAGTGCCGAGAAGCGTTTATCTCACCGCTAGCAGAAAACTGCTCGGGTCAGGAGAAGAATGAGACAATGACTGCGTCTCTAGACCTAGTGATCTCCCTACCTAGACAGTATTTTCCCTGTCTAGGTATGCCTACCCCTAGAACGCGCCTACGGTGTCCTGTATGCTTTCTACTCAGGCAGTGAATTAGAATTTGAGACATAACCAGCCTAAGCAACGTACACAAGTTGTTCCCGCAAACCAAAGGAAGACAGGGTAACGGGGTTTGGCGTTGTAAGAGGAGGGCTACGCTAAACTATTTCCAGTAAGCAATGCAAAATAATATCGCCATAACAGCGATACTTTCCCCGTCTAAACTCTATTTGACCCAACTATTTAAGCTAAAATGGCATTTTATAACAACCACATGTGAATTTAGGGAAAGAATGCGCAAGATAGTTAATCTGCGTAAGATAGTTACTTTGTTTCCATCGGTTACAACCGTAAACAACCTACCTGCACGCACAGAGCAAGAACCAAGTGTGTGATCCATCCTTGAAATATCCAACTAGCTGAAAAAGTCAGTCTCATTATTCTAAGTTTTAAAACACGCCCCAACACTGGACTCTGGTTTATGGTATTAGTATAACTGTATTATCCACTAAGGATAGGCAGCAGTCTTCTGTGCGCTCTCAGTATCAATGTGAAGAGATGAGGGGCTGTCCAAGCTCCAGACTGCTGTAGCTTATTCTTAGGGAACATGTCCCATGATATTCAATCACGCCTCGACTGCTGCTCTCTGTGTTTCCACAGCACTATAGTCATGTGGAAGCTGCTCATTTTCTCACAAGCCCCTCCCATCTCTCATAATCAAAGCATTCCACGTGTGAGTTGATATTCATACACCTGGATAGTCGCCACTATCGTTTCATTTCACAACTATTAATTTAACGGAAAACTATTAATTTAATAATGTCAAAATAATCGAATGGTTCGCAGTCAATTAAGGCAACAGAGCAATCTAAGCGCCGCAGTGATTTTAGGATATATATGGATTGCTTTTATAAACAGGCAACTAAATATAAAATAGCTTACATATATTTATAATACCAGAAAAAAATGTTCTGTCAGTTAGTATAGCTTTATCTACATTTTTTGCATTCATATTGGCTATATTTTGCGTGTTGACATGAAGGTGATTATATATGCACAATCTGTTACAGGAATAAAAAGAAATAGGAAATATTAAAGAATGAAATATGGTTTAAATGTTTTGTAAACGCTTTTGTGACTAAATTTAAGGTGGATGCAGTAAAGGAACGTAAAAGAAAATTCATATATGTTGTAATACTAACTGAAATCTCACACCTCCAATATTCAAAAACAGCCCGTATTGTAGCACATAATGGACAAGCAGGAGAACTGATATAATCTTGACTGCGTTTTTTCTTATCCTTATCTTGATTAACTGTCGGCCTACATCGCCGGTTTGGGTAAAGGGAGAGATAGCGATATATCGTTTGAATAAGTGTGTCTGAAACTTTGCCAGAAGTTTCACTAATCTACGATCCTCTCGCTTTTAAGCCTAAAGCTGCCGTGTGTGCCCTATTATACCATTACTGTCTGATTTGAATAACAGTCGTTAGTAAAGCTGAAAGGCATATTTTGGCACCCGTGGATTCTGCTCCACGCAGCTAACTTATAACCTCGCATGCAAATAAGGTGCATGTTGTCCTCAGTTCCTGGAGGCTTTTCAAAAAGCTGCTGTGACAGGCAGTTTAGAGATGTCACAACAGACCAATTGTTCTTCCAGGGACAACAACACTGCCATAAACATGACGTAAACATGTCGCGATAAAAATATAAATTATTAGCACAAATATTTAATGCCCAGCCTTTAATACGGTAAACACACGCAAAGTGACGAAACTGCTAACTATACAAACTATACTATACTGTATTGTGTTGGATCGGTAATATTACTGCATAGATTAGCCACGTCTCTGAGGATGTCCGGTCTGGGATACCGTACCACAGGTACTTGGAAATGAATGCAATTACTAATTCGGCCAAGGAATATGCTTCCTCCAACCTGTAAAATGTGTTTTGATTAATTCATAAAAACATGTGCGCAAAGTCTAAAAGACAGTGAGAAAACCCAGACTGGCACCGGAACTCTCAGATGCTTTGCTTTGTAATTCATTATAAAAGCAGTTGCATATTGGCCGGAACTCAGAATTTTAAAGTTTGTGTTTGCCGTCTATTTTATATTTGGTCAACAAGGCAATAGAAATAAAAACACAGAGAGACAGAACGTTCCTGTGGTTTATGCTGCCTCTCTTTTGCTCTTTGGGTTTGGAAATATTCCTGGTTTCTGACTCACAGTCCTGTTCAACTCTTGCCCTGCACTCGTGAGTAACTTATCCCTGCTTATGAAATTTCCACACACACTATTGTAGATTAGTTACACACACATCTCAGAAGCACAGACACCTAGTGTAACCTTTTGCGGGCCCAGTCCACCAGGACTACATACAGTAGATTGTATGCAAATAGTTCTGTTAGCGCGCTATTGTTTCCACTTATGTAGTATATACTGTATAAAAACCCCAAAATGTTACACTGGGTAAACGCAAGAGTTAAAGATTAAAATTAATATGCAAATTTTGTTCTTCTTGAGTCAATAAATGTACTCCTAAACAATGGCTTCTCCAGAATCAAGCAAAAAATTCCATCAATTAGCTGCTGACCATGTTATCAACAGACCATTAATCATCTGAACTTTGAAACGTGTTTCTCCAAATGTAGGGCAAGAAACAAGCCGCGTCATTTAGGTTTTTCTCATTTTTGAAGGCCATGTGTTTATCGTAGTAACACCTGATAAAAGTTTAAACTAGGTGCCACAATCCTGTGCAGTAGCACCATAAAGTTCAAGAGACGTGCCATATATAAACTTATATGAACTCTGAATGAAGAACTGGTACAATATGCTACTGACATATGCTTAAAAGGTACTTGCATGCAGCTGTATTATGATTGGTGTAAATTGTAAAAGCACATGATCCAAAAGAGGTTGAGTGAGGACAACAATTATGGAGTCAGATTTACATAAGTACACAAGTGGTCTTCGCCTTTTATTATCTTATGACACATACTTCAAATATACATGATTTCAGGTACGGTTCTCTTAGCTCACTGTATTTTACAGTTATTTACGGTTGGAACATATCCAGAACAAGAGAAACAAACCCCAGATACACTTATAGAAAATATTCTCCAGAGACACAGCAACACAAAGACAACGAGACAAGGAAGAGACTATTGTTTTGATTTCAAAAAGTTCACATTTTCAAAAAAGAAAAAGTGTAGTGATGTATATATAAGCCTCTGAAATAAAATTAAAAAAGTGGAAACATGAGTGCAAATTTCTTTGGAGGCTAGAATACATTTTTTAAAGACATAAATATGTTAAAAATATAGCCTATCAAATCAAAGATGAATAAAACAAAGGCAGACGATTGACTTCAAGTAGAAGATTCCCAGACAGCAGAGGATCGTGGGAAAACTCAGAGCTGCTCTCATTTCTTCCTCTGGAAAACATTAGCCAGCATGGCACCTGAAGTGGTCAGCTGACCCATCTTACTTAGAAACTTGGTCTTTGCATCCTCACCCACCAGACTGGCTGCAATAGATATGGACCTGAAACAGAAGCATGTTTGGGTTACAAAGATATTAAATTTGGAACAGTAGGGTCCGTCTTTTAAAATCATTTTTATGGAGCAGAAATTACGTAATTATGTTTAGTTCAATTTTAGAGTCATACAGTTTGACTGTTCCGGACTGACTTTTTGTTTACTTGAATAAAATCAAGAGAACAGTAAATAAACACTATTTCTATATCTAAATTATTCTTTATATTATATTATTCTTTAAATTAATCTTTATATTATATCTTTATTTTTAACTAAAATACCGCTCCCATAGTCGTTCCTCTGTAAGCTCAAGCCCTATTTATTTTGCTGAGCTTCCTATAAGAAAACCGGCACTGACACAATGAGACTTCCACTTTTGTTAAAGTGCTTGTACCCCATCTGTTTTGGGCAGGATACAGTCATGCTTAAGTGTGATTCTACCAAGCACACACACGCAAGAAACGTCACCCACTGCTTGAGGTTTGTATAAGTGTTTGTGTTTTAGTTTGTTTTAACAATACACCGACATTCATATAGTTCAAAGTGTGACTGTTACCAACAGTCTCTTAGATGTGCTCCCTCTGAAACAGTCATGCTTAAAGGTCACGCACCCAACTAATTAAATATAAAAACGAAATCCTGGATGACTCGTGGCAAAGCAACCCACACGGTTTGTCAGGGCCAGATTCAACTGACGTATAATGGTTCTCAATGACAGACAGAATGATAGAGCTCTCTGAAGTTATAATGTTCGAACATTTATAAATATCTCACAGAGCCATGGCAGAAAACCACTGGCAGCGTTGCTAAGCTACTCACTGTGAAATTAAAGAGTCAAAGGCTGGTACGATCCAGCCACATCTTTAGGTTGCAAGTTTTAAAGAAAGCCACACTTGTTCACAATCCAAGGAAACTGCGCTTATAAACCTTACCAAGCAAAAATTTGACTGTACAAAAATCCACCTACTGTCATTACACTACTGTGAACTGCTAACTTAAGGAAGTAACAACCCTTATTATGAGGCTTTTTTAAATACTTGATTTCGATTGGTCAAATTACTGCATTCTAAAAATTTTGGTTTAAAATGGCAGTGTTTATTTGGCTGTTGCCCCTGGCAATGTACTTTATACATAGCTCATGACCTCTATATGACTTTGTGGTCTCAGGATACCTCAGATTCCGGGATCTGATTGTTCTGTTGAGGTTTATTTAACAATATTGAATATTTGACTCTACATTATCCTTTACATATACACAGCATAAAAAAATCTACCTTTTATATGAAATTAAAGTCACTCAGTTTACTGTACTACCCAATGTGGAATGAAAGAATTAGATAAATAACATTAACAACTGGTTAAATGAGCTCTTGCAGTGTTAGACCTTTGAGTAGGGTTCTTAATGTGCTATTAGTGTAATGTGAAACAACCGTTCTACAAGCCCACAGCACAGCATGAATAAAGCTGGTCTGCAATAATCATGTGGCTGAGCCAGGCTCCTGCAATGCATGATGGGAAACCTCACTAGGCTTGTGAGCACTGGAGAAGCTGAGTCAAATCAAAGCTGAACTCAGATACAACAGATAAACTGCTGAGGAAATAAGCATGTACAAAGATTTACAGACTACTACAAGATTAAGTAAATGTATTTCAGTTTGCCAAGAGAACCGTTTTTAGTATTTTTATTATTATTGAATTACTTTTTTCTGCTACTGAGCAAGCACTTGTGCTGTTGTTTTTGACTGAGTAACACCCCACTGGCCAGAACATTATTTAAGTTGGAATAAGAGAAGTCGTAGAAAAACAGCGTATTCATTAGATTTTCCATGCTAAAATAAATTGGAACACTGTTTAAATAGAAAGAAAACACATCTCTCGATAGAAAACGAGGCAAGTATGAATAAATGAAATGTACGTCTTCTCACCCTTGTGCCTCTCCGATGCCTTTGTTCTCCACCTTTATTTCACACTCCTTTATCATGGAACTCAGAATGACCTAAAGGACAAACAAGTAAGGCAGGGAGTATTCTTAGTGCACTGCTGGGAAGTCTGACATACACGCAGACGCACGCACACCACGTGGCCGGACAGGCACAGCAGCTGTGCATCACCAGGCAAAAGGAAATTCAATAAATACAAATTGGCTTACATGACACGCGGCATGAAAGAACCATAAAAAACGCAAGAGGAACGTATAATGAATGTGGACGTACAAAACACGCAGGACTTCAAGATGTTTTCTAGATACTGATCTAGTACCTCGTGCTCTGGAGAAAGTTGCTCCATATCAGTCCTCAAACATCTCAGTCCAGGGAGGAAATGATTCACCATGAGCTCTTCAGAAATAACTGAAGCCACAGAGTTAAGAAAAGACCAAAACAACGTCCAACACCTGTAAAATACACATGCCTTCTAGTAGTGAAAACAGTGGACTGCTACATTTCGGTAAATGAACTGTGGCTGGTTCCATTTATAACAACTAAGGCTGTCAATTATGTTAAATTAGTCAATTATGTTGCGACATTTCAAAACACAGAGAGGTTTTATAAAACTGCACGGGGGGCAAGCCACTGCTACACGGGGTCTTAACTGTGGCACAGCAGAGGAAAATGAAATAAGGTGGACAGGAAGAAGCATCTGCAGGGGCATGTGTGCTGGGAATCCTGACCAAAGGGCTGGGCTAAGCTCTCCTTACTCAAACGAACGACTTCACAGAGCAGTTAACGACAAATTCTGCCATCCACCCTGCAATTTAGTGTACGAAAATGGCTGAGGTTTATTTTCTTTATTTCTCTGCCAGTGGAATATGCAAACATACTGAAGCTCCTGGATAAGAAGTGTGTGTGTGTATGTGTGTGTGTGTGTGTGTGTGTGTGTTTGTGTGTGTGAGAGAGAGAGGGAGAGAAAGAGAGAGCGAGCAAATACAGTCCTGGGACAGTCCTGTCCAGCTTAAACAGTTGACCATCCCTCAAAAACTTCAAAACATCATTCAAAAACAAGGAAAAAAACGAGCCACACTGACTGTGTTCGGTATCTGTGATTCGGTTCAAACTGGAGTTAAGATTGTGGTTACGCATCGCAAGCTACCCTATGCCACGAAATCTGTGAAAACGTTTAAGAAACCGATGAAAAGATCACCTCTGTTCCCAAAACACCAGCAATGGAGGTGCATAGTCTACTTGTGCCATCCAACTGTTTCCAATTTGTTACAAAAATGTTCCCTCTTAAGAGAAAATCAACTTCAGTTTCGGAAACGTAAACCATCATCCAATACTGAGCCTTACAAAAACAATTAAAAGCTTGAATTGATTTGTTTAAAAGTCACCACAGTCTCAAATGCTATGCCAACGATATCTCCCACACACGGTTCATGAACCATCTGATGCATATGGCTCCCAAAAATATCAAGGGCTGCGCAAAATGACAAGCTACAACCTGATTGGCTAGAATGCATAATTAGCAGCTAGACTTTATGCTGGTAATCAAAAGAGGCAAGTAGTAAGGTCATTAAAAGTCAAAAGTATTTGACAGAACACATTGTTAACTACCCAGTGTAACTGTGAAGGATACAACAGCAGGATAAGGCACTGTAGGCCTCAAACAGCTGAGTGGCAATGTCAATTCGCTTGCTCTCCACCGTCTGCGCGTTATTACAAAGAGCCAGTTTGTGCAAATGAGGAAGAACAACTGCAGGAAAAACATACAGAGAACAGAGTGTAAAACAAAGAACACAAATATTTGGCAAACAAATGCAGTATACAGTACACTCGAGGGCAAAACAATTACAAACTAAGACAGTACTGCTGTCATCACATTACACATTGTGTTTCTCACTTTGCTAAAGCAAATATCTTAGACTGAGCAGGCAAACACACTTTCTTTAGTGGAATACGTGCTAGAACCTCTCACATTCATCTCTGAAGCGGGGCTCTGCGTTGGGTCCCACTCTTCCAAACGTTTTGATAATTTCCATGTGCAAGGAATGCTGGTCTTGATACTGAGGGTCTTCCAGAAATGAGGCCAGCTGCATTTTCACTCTCTCTAGCAGCTACAACACACACACGAATAATCAATGAAAGCTTTATTAGCTTTGTAATAAGGATCCACTGAAATTTTGGGGCCGAAATAGAAAACAGGCTGCACATCTATGTCAGAAATAGAATAGAATAGAAAAGAAACTTTGACATGGAGGATAAAAGCAACATGCATGTGAAAATTCTTTAAACTGAATAATGTCCGTTGAGAGATATTCAGAAGAACAGTAAACCAGTTTAGTTTTGGGCAAGAATGTTCCTTTTCGGTGCATTACTACAGTAGTTTGTAAGTATAAAGTTAGGGTCATGATGGCAATTTATAGACCAATCCCAGAAAGTTAATTCAGCATATATTCCCTTAGAAATTTCTAGCAAGTTTAAAAAAGTGTTTGATTCTTTTATGTCATACGGCATGTGCTGAGGAAACGAACCTCTTTTTGAGTTACAGTTTCCATAATAGTTCCGAATGCAGGAATCGTAGATATCCTCACTGAACTGAAAACAGAGAAACCGTTACTACACATCCAAAGATCGCCTCACATTTCCCATTAACATGACAAAAGAATGGAACGGAACAGAACATGAGATACAGCATCAATCACTTGAATGGAATAAGCGAGATGATTTATGTCACGTGATTAATTCCCATGTCAGTATGAAAACCAAAACGAAAACAAAACACACAACAAATATCCAACCCCCCCCAAGAGAATATTAAAAAGAAATGACAGTAATATCCAACCAAAAAAAGCGGAGAGGATATTTGGCGTTTAAAATGTCTCATAGCTGTGGTAGACTCACAATTCAGGGCCACTGCACAAGGTAATAAGGGCTGGAGCTACTCGCTTGTCAATTAAGGCTTCGCTCATGCCTCGAAGAACCAGCTGCAAACCAGTCAGATGCAAAAGAGAGGGGGGTCAAACACAAATGGCCAAGAACCTAGCAGGGAGGGGGGAAGAAAACAGTTCTAGGGGCCTTGGGAGAGAGTGACTGGCAGCCAAACATGCCATGAGTCACATGTATGGACAATTGATTGTATGACTGATGGATTGTGGAAAGCAGGCAGCTTCTTGAAGCGTGTGGTGGTCAGTGTTGCGTGATTGAAAGATGTTAGTACATTGAGCATGTAAGACATAAACAAAATAAGCACTGTCTCTCAGGCCTTGGTTTCATCAGGAGAAGCAACTACTCCTTTCATTTCAAATTAACTAAGTATTAATTTGATTAACTTTAAAGGTACAATTCATATCAAAAAGAATCAGAATCTGACAAGGTCGATAAATAATTCGAAACACTTTGCTCAATTTGCTCATTTATGGCCCCGTCCACCATGTGGTCTTTATGGGCGGGGCCTCCTGGGGGTGGAGCTAATAACAGTGTGGCCTCCGGAGAGAACCAAGGCAAAGGGAGGTGCACGGATGAAGGAGGCAGGAGGAGACTTACATTTCAGGATCACTGGAGAGAGTGATAAGTGCTGGAACAACTCTCTGAGCTACTAGCGTTTCATTCACCCCCTTCACCAACAGCTGATTGGTCAGAGCAGGGGTGATGTCACACAGGATGCATGGAAAGAGCGAGCACAGTGTCATGGAACACCGCAGAGAGAAAGAGAGAGAAACAAAGCAATAAAAGAACACAAAAAGAAACAACGGTAACAAACTAAAAACATAGCGCAGACATACGACGAAAACATGACAGAAGCCCAAAGAGGCGCTATACAGATCAATAAAATAATAAAGACTAAAAAGGCCGGGCAAATTTAACTAAAGCTACGACCACAGATGAGGAGAAGAGGGTTTTTCAGATGAAACGATCTATTTCCACTCCTCGAATCTTTATTACACTTACACAGAGGAAGGGGGAAGGTAATGAGATGTGGGGGTTTGTTACATCATTTCTGAATGACAGTAGCAAGCGTGCTGTGGTGCAAGGACATACGAATGCTGTAAAGCAACAACTTCAGATACACGTAAACATTCAGTGGCTTGACAGGAATCAGGGATGAAGAGGCACTGGGGGCCCTAGAGGGAATGTGGTGAGGTTCTGAGGACAAATGTACTACCTCACACCAACCATTAACATTTTAAATACGTCACATCTACAATAACTTGGCTGATTGACATTAAAAGCAAAAGCAGGATTTGATAATGTCAAACATTTGACTGGCCAAAAGGACAGAGGCACTTTCCACAAACAGGGTACAAATTGGCACCTGACACTCTTTTTCAACAAACTGCGAATTTAACATTTAGAAAACGTTCATATTCAAATGAAAATTCAATAGGTGAAACTAATATGAGCTAAAAAAAAATAAAAGGTTTTGCTTAAAAAAGGCTAATTTGTTCAACTCGAATGCAAGCCACAATTATCACTTTTGTATGACTTTAATTTTTGGATGCACATTAGACGGTCAAAAAATGAACCCTGTTCATTTTATGATAGATAGTTGTTATTCTTACCTTAATAGTCCCTCACACAAAATAAAAATAAATGGGGTGTGTACCTCCAAAAAATAACGGGACACCAAAACATACCATATCTATGGAAAGTGCCTGGTAATAATAAAATATACATTTTAAGGAGCGTGGAATTAAAATTATAATCTTATCAATTACACAACTTAACCAAAGCCTCCATGAACACACATTGTCTATGGCTGTACGTTAAATGAGATGGGGACTTACCTCAAACATACGAGCAGCAGTACAGCGCACCAGCGCGGATGTATGGACCACTCCATACCACAGCACCGTCAGCAGCAGCTCGTGATACGCTGGGTTCGCCCTGCAGACAGGAAGTAACGGCTTCAGCAGGGAATCACAACGTGACAGTTACATACTAAACCCATTCTTCCAGTCTGGTATCATCTGGTACATTAGATCATTAGGTATTAGTGGATAGACAGTGTAACAAATTGTGATCTATTATTTTGTACATAACTTTGTACATAAAACACTATTGGCAGTTAACGGTATAGATATTAAAGGTGAGGTATTTTACAGTGTTTTTGATACATGTAGTATTTGTTATAGTAATAACAGTAAACCATGCATAATTACATGCAACCAACTCTTAACCAAACCCTAATTCTACCCCTACAGTACAACAACAACCCTACAATTACATTGTAACAAGGACATCTTAAAATGAAGTGCAACTAAAAGTAATGTGTCATTTTGCATTTTTGTTAAAATACTATCTATCTATCTATCTATCTATCTATCCTTATCCTAGTTTAATTTTATACTATCTGTTATCACCAGCTTGATGTAGAAAAACAAACAGGGTTGATTATTTCCCTAATAAGTAAAAATGGTTCTGTGGCACTTTGTTTGAGAACGCCAACCAACCTAACGACCAACACCGGCTCAGCCAATGGTGCGAGACTAAGTGCAGGGCTTTCTGTTTGTCAACCAATGGAAGACAGAAGGAGCATCTGGAAAAAACTGTTTTAAGACTATTCTGGTGACATTGGTAGGAGCAGAATCTACAGACTTCCCCCTTAAAATCTGATGAGCTAGTAAAGCAAATGTTTAGTGCATTAACAGTGAGGATCTCTGCTCTGCGTGTGACTTTTGTAAGTTGTTTCACAACAGCATAAAGGAATTCCAGCCTCAGATGAACTCAGGCAGAAAGCCTGGCTGTGGATGGTATCGTTTAACAGTGGTG
Organism: Botia kubotai; assembly: GCA_036877585.1. Classification (NCBI taxonomy): domain Eukaryota; kingdom Metazoa; phylum Chordata; class Actinopteri; order Cypriniformes; family Botiidae; genus Botia; species Botia kubotai. The sequence goes on from JAZGTI010005503.1 coordinate 24,389, forward strand.
AGATACACTCACCCCAGCTCCACAAATGAAGCCTTTAGACTATCAAGGGGAGCATGGGAGAGGGAAAGTGTGGTCATGACATCCTCCAGAAAGCCCACCAGGAGTTTACGATCCTCCTCCTGAAACAAGACATACTTGATTTAGGGAGGGACGTTCCTTCATTATGACACCACAGAGCAGCCATAAACCAGTCAGGTGTCCCTCCCACCTGATTGTAGCACGTCAGGACTCCAGTTGCATAGATGGGCACTGTAGCCTTGGTTAGGATGCCATTCCCTGCTGTGGCGTCTGTAGGATACAACTCATTTTACAATAAGACTTTTAATTCTATTTTTCAGCTGTTTTGTACAAATTAAATTGGATATAAAAGACTTATATGAGCTCATCTGGTAGTAACTGAATAAGAGTCAAACATTGAAAACGGTACAACATGCATAGTTTTGTTGGCAGATACTTTCACTAGAGACTTCTTTTCCCCAACAAATATTCCAAAAATGAAAGACAAAGCTTCATTTCCAAATCCCATGAAAAGAGGAAACGCATATTTGATACACCATTCTCCTCTGCTTGAGAACCAGCCACAGAGAGTGTGTGTGTTCTCCGCTCCGCTCCTCCTCTCACAGCGGGGGTGTTATTCTTGGTTAACTGAACGGCCACTCACCCACATTCTCCTCAGATAGCCGCAGGATTTCTTGGAATTGAGGTTTTACCTTCAAAAACGAGGGAAAAACAACACCCAAATTAAACTCAAACTGCTGAACTGTGTAACTGTGCAGGACTATTTGCAGCACAGTATCTATTTAGCTACTTGGCCAAACACAGCACAAAAACTGGGTGCGTTGTTCTGAGGCGCTGCAGACAGACTATGGAAAGGTCTTGGACCTGTCTTACCTTGGTGTTTGCAAAGAT
>JAZGTI010005504.1:0-25297 GCA_036877585.1 Botia kubotai
TCTGCAGGTGATCTGTATGTAGGAGGCGTGGCCAAAGAGATGTATAAAGATCTGCCTAAACTGGTGCATTCTAAAGAAGGTTTCCAGGGCTGCCTAGCATCTGTAGACCTGAACGGGCGCTTACCAGACCTGCTGTCAGACGCACTGACCAACGCCGGTCAAGTAGAGAGAGGCTGTGAAGGTGAGGAAAACGGTATGACCGACACGCGCTTCATACTGCACTGTCCACCCTCAGTTCATCTCCTCCTCCCATCTTTATCTTTCTGCTGTTTGTTTTTAACGCTCGGCCTTTTCTCCAGTTTCTGGATTCTGTGTTTATTTCCTCATCTTTAGCGTAGATGTAAATTTAGGGGTGGACGGTATAAACGAGACCTTTTCAATGTCAAACAAACTTTCTGTTTTATTAAGCTATAACCGTGATGAAGCTGAATGTACGACAAGCAATTGTTGTCTGGCAAACTGCCAGGTCGTTGGTGGCATTTCATGATATATATTAATGAATGTCGCTGAAGTTAACGTGAATTTATGAGGTAATTTTACTTTATTTTAATAGCGCTCAACTTATTTAAAGCAGTTAACGACGGTTACCCGGTTTGACATTGAAACTCTTTAATTCTGTTTGCTTTCCGAACACTAAACATAATAAACAGCACCGCAGCAGTTTTGTTTATCGGTAACTGATGGAGTGAGACCCTCTTAATGATAAATTCATTAATAAATCAAACCCAGATAGAACAAAGCTAGCAAAGTAAATGAGTAATTAGCCGCGTTTGTATTGTAAAATGTGGAGCGATTTGGAAATAACACATACTGTATGAAACACAAGAGCATTAAGTGTAGATGTATTATCATACTGCTGGGTTTAGTTTTCTGTAAAAGACAAACCCATTTCATATATAAGGACATAAGAAAAATCCAGCTAACAGTGAACGTTTTCAGAACGTTGGCCAACGTTCTCGAAAGGTTCTCTCAAAGTTCTCAAAAACATTCTTGCAGTAACATTGGTAGAACAGTTTTTGTTATATATAATATATATCAAAAACGTTATTCCTTTGTTGTTAGTGAAACTTTTAAAAACGTTACAGAATTTAAAAAATGTTTGAGAAACGTTCTTATGACCAAGCAATAGCGTTAATACTGGGGTCTACGTTCCTAGACCTTTCAAAATAACACGTCTAATGTTTTTGCTAACATTAAGGAAACGTTCTTACAATGTAAAATTGTTAGCTGGGATTATATTGAAAGGAAAATTTCAATAGAAAAAGACAAAAAAATTTTTTTAGAAAAAAGTACATTATCAAGTAACCGTTCTGACTGCGATCTATATTCATTGCTCTTCATCTTATCCGACGGCTTTAGATTGAGTTGTAATTGCTTGTCGCAGTTCACAGTTGTCGCAGTCAAGCAATCAAAACACCCACAAAACATAATGTGTCAGAATAACATAAACGCTCAGAGGAAAATAATTAAATGTATCTTTATAAATGCAACCGGTTAAGCAGACTTTAAAAGCCCCTTGTCAGTGTGATGTGAAAATTAGCATAAACACACCTTTACTAAGCTAACATAATGGAGACTTTTCATAGACTTACCAGCTATTGTTTTCGAATAGGAGTCATTTTAATCAAAGTACACTTACTTTGACCCTAGTGTGTAAAGAAAACAGCAATTTTGTCTCCAGGGTGTAAATGGTCTCACACACACACACACACACACAGTCTGTCGTGTCATTTACTCAAATGCAAGAGAAGCACAGATATTTTTATTGGAATCATTAGAATATTAAAATTACATCAACTTTACATATGAATATTTGTATTTGTTTAAATATGGTCGCTTGTCCTATTCCTCGTACTTTAAGCATTTTATACGTAAGGTTTATTATGTTTAAAAAGTTCTGTTATAGCCAACACAGGATTTTATTGTGTCTTTTCCTTTTTCCTCTGTCTCATTATCTTGTTAACTGCCCCTCTTTACCCCCGTCTCTCTTTCCTCCTCTCTCTTCCCCCTAACGCTTTTAACAACTTTGTTATAATCACAAACATTCCGGTGCTTTTACTAACATATTATATATTTTGTTTGTTTTCTTTTTCGTTTGGCTGACAAAAGTTGCATTGCTGAAAGCTGACTTGCAAGGTAGATAGACATATGTGTGTTTTAACTGATGCCCCCTTTACCCCCCTCCAGTGTGACAGTCTGATGTTATAGATCACATTTGCCCAGCAGTCGGTCTAGTAACTCCATCACCGTAAATACAAGCACCTAAAAACACCTTGTATTTACAGCCCCTGGCTCTTAAAATGTGTCGGATTGTCCTGTGTCATAGTTTTCCCTCACTTACTGTACCCGTCACCTCTTTATTCATTTCTTTTGCAGCTTACATCTGTTCTGTCGTTTATTGGAGGCATGCGTCCCTCCCGTCCCCCCTTACAGCGACCCCCACCCACTGCATGCAATCTAAACGTCCACACAAATAGCTGTAACGCCCTTATAAGGGCTTTAAAATTAGATGAAATTTCCCAAATGGTTTTGTGGGGGGGGAGGTCTCTCGTGTGAATTCAAACAGCGTTTAGTTGTACAGCGTTTGGTTTGAGGGAAGTCTCGTCGAGGGACCGGGGCCAGTTTCCCTGCCTGAGACTTTAAATGAACTTCACTCTGATAGATCAGGTGAGACAGAAAGAACAGATCTCATCTGGATCGCTGCACCCTCCTCTTTATCTCTCTCCCTTTTCTCTCCGCCAGACTCGCTTCACTACCGAGTCAAGGAGCCAAGCCGCAAATGTGCGACTGATTGGCCAAATGGCTGAGTGATGGAGAGCAGCGAGCGGTTGAGGGCCAGGGGCCTGTTTTACATGCCGACTGAAGTAATGAGAGAAATGAGAACAGGAGTGTTTCCGCAGGCTGTAATACGCCTGGCCCGTCGCCCTGCCGGCATGCTTCTGTAGACAGAACACAAAATGAGCTGTTCCAGACGGCCTCCATTTATCTTACAGGGCCCGCGTCCCCCGGGAGCACTGCGGCTTTAAACCCACCTCAGCAATACCAGGAGCAGATGATATTATCACAACGGGAGCCCTGTGTTATTAGTGCAGCCAATACTCTGCGCATTACTGCCAACAGTACACCTTCAGTACTGTCGCTGGTGCAGCTCAGGCTGCAGGGACGCCGCGATCAATACTTTCAATACTAATGTCGTATAAAGTGGTTTTTTACTAGCGTTTTTTTTATTTAGCATGAAAACGAATGCGTTTCAGAAGCTTTAAAATGAAAAAAAAATCTAATGGTTTTAGTAAGTAGTTTTTTGCATTCGGCCCGTTCAGATGAGAAACAAACAGCCCTCGTTCAAACAAACAGATTAGCATTGAAGTGCTTCACTCCGCTGAATAATCACAAATTTACATAGATAATCTACTGTACGTTAGAAATTTGTTATAGGCGGATAGTTAGTTGTTGTGATGTTTACATAATTTTGGTTAAAATTAAGTGTAAAATTAAGTGTAATTGTTCTAAACACAAAAATCAGACATTTACAGCTGCTGTGTTTAGGTGTTTACAGTATATACTCACATCACACAAACTTATCTGTAGATTTTTTTAATAAATATCACCGACGTTAGCCTTGATACTGCTTTGTTTGGATCATCACATCACCAGACGGTCGCATCACAGTTTCCTATTGGATTAAACTTTAAAATTCACCTGTTTACACACCACTCGAGTTTTGGGTTTTATGCAGAACTCTCCATTGATCTCCACGATGTCATTTTGTGATGATGTCATCTTTTTTTAAACAGAAACTAAAACCCTTCATGCTTCATGTATTCACACTGGAAATGAGACGATTTATGCGGTTCCCTTTTCCTTTCACATGCTTCTTTTCCATTAGTAACGTTATCAAATCTGAATCAAGCCTATTAGCGCATCTTTGCGCATTTTGCGCATCTCCGTGCATCATTTTCTTTGCTCACTTCAAACCGCTTAAACGTTGTCTTAGGAAGATTAAAACCGAGTTGAAAGAAAGAGTTTTTTCGCACTGATAGCTGCTTTTCATCTGCGTGGGGAGTGAGCAGATGGACGGTTCTGTGTGGCTGATTCTGCTGCAATCAAATCTGTTTTACTACTCTGGATTTGATGTTGTAAGGAGCCGGTGAATTTATACACACTTCTCTTTTTTTCCCTGTTTGTTTCTTTTTCTCTCTCCACTTCTATCATCTGTCTTTTCAGGCCCCAGCACTACCTGTCAAGAAGATTCCTGCTCCAATCAGGGCGTGTGTCTGCAGCAGTGGGAGGGGTTTAGTTGCGACTGCAGCATGACATCATTTGGAGGGCCGCTGTGCAATGACCGTGAGTCTGTCACCTCTCCTCTCACCTACCATAGAAAGACCCAACGCAATGATTCAGAAAGCAAACAAAACTAAATGCATTTAATGCAGCCGCTTTTACCCTCATGTTTGCAGATTATTGTCACGTATGTTTTTTTATATACAAATAAGTGAAAATTGATAGTAAACGGTGAAAAATGAACACACACCTGTCCTAAACACACATTTACGATACCACAGGATAAAACGAAGCAAGTCACATATAACACTGCATTAAAATCTAATCTTAGTGAGAATGTTTAGAATGGAATACTAGTTTTTTAAATGTATAAAAATATACAACACTTTTCTCATAAGCACTGCGTGTATGCATTAACAGTATGCATTATACAGCGATATTCGAAACAACATTTCTAGCACTGTTATGCTACATTGTTGTCACATGACCTCATTATGGTCTGCATGTAATGTAGCAAGTGTTGTCCAGTTTTAACTTATTTTGTGTAGAAATATGTTAACTGTATGTAGTGCAGTCTAAAAACAAGTCAAGAATATATTGTAGCTGATATTATTTACAGCTGTTTTGTCACAATGAAAATGGAAGGTCAATTTAGGTGCGTTGTATTGTGTAAATCTTGCTAATTTTATACAGCACATACAGTGTTGTCAGATCTAGGACTCCAGGCCATCTGGGTTTTTGTGTTTAAAAAAACAGATGGGCTATATTTAGAACAGCATACTTCCAAATTATGCTACTATTTCTGACGTAAATTGTATGTATGCCGTTTACAGTATGCACAGATTTTTGTATTACGAGTATACCCGAATGACCTACTACTGATCTGCCACAATGTGCAGTACACAACAGGACATACTGAAAATAAATACCCCAAGTATCCCACAATGCAATGCGCTTGACTTGACCTTCCTTTTCCAGTGTGAGAAATGATTAATCAGAGGTTGTCACCGAGCTCTCTAAGCAATTTCAGATGTTGAGGCCAAACAAGTCTAACATAAAAAGATCTGCGTACTGAAAATGTCCATAGAAAGATTATTTTATTGATTATTATATATAAGCCTGGGGAATATGAGATAAAAAAGATAACTAAACCAGACAGAACGACAGTCATCATTTTAAACATCTTTTATTGGCTGATCATATGATCAAAAATGATGACAAATAAATGAATTATAAGACAAAATACAATTGTGGTTTTATTTCCACAATGAAAACCGTACGCGATGAGGTCAGGTGTGGACAAAGTAAAATCATATTTTCTGCCATTTTTAAAGCATAGTAGGCAGTTATCAGTTGAATAGACCTCAATTTTCTGCTACACCACCAGAGGGCGTTAGAGGACAGTGCATAGCTGGCGATCTGCGCCATGTCGTATTTCAAGATCCGCTCTTCAGAAAAAAGGTTTGCCCGCAGATATAAATGATGTTAGAGGAAATGTTGTTTTGTTGTCGTTGTGTTCTTAGCATGCATACATAAGTGTGTATGGGGCCATTCATGAATGGGTTGGTAATGCTGAGCCGTCTGTAGCAACAGAAGGGGCCGTTGAGTGAGTGTGGTCTGAAAGCTTCCAATGGCCTGTGAAAGTGCTGATTGCCAGCAATCTGCAGCAGAAGAAAAGTCCTTGAGATGCTTTACGGAGAGGCTGTTTTTCAGTCTGAAGCCATGCACAGCTAATCCATTCTGTGGGTTTGCCAAACTGATAAGGGCCCGTCTTTGTTCAGGGGGAAGAATCCACGTAGCCGGCTTACATTACATCATCCGCACCCCCGCACCTCGCCGGATAGTATTCAGTGTGTGTTTTTAGCTATTCAGAGCAGCAGTGGGAGAGGGGTTGGCTGAGGATGGCTTTCTACCTACTTAGAATTATAAAGGGAAACTTGTGATATCTGATATTCAGATGCATATGAATGCAGATCATGAATGCATACGAATACAGTTAGTAAAGTTACATATGAGATTACGGGTCGCAACAGGAAGTGTTGAAGCGACATGCTAAAATGGACCGATCTCATGTACGCTTAAGGTTTGCTTGATTGGTTTGGCCAGTAGCTATGTATCCATCATTTACATTTATGCATTTGGCAGACGCTTTTATCCAAAGCGACTTACATTGCATTATACCATACGTTGTTTGTAAGTATGTGCAATCCCTGGGATCGAACCCATGACCTTGGCATTGTTAACACCATGCTCTAACCACTGAGCTACAGGAAAGCTATCCGAAATCCTTCGTTGTATGTGCAAATACGTACATAATGATCAGAAATAAGAAACGGTGCGAGCTAGCTGTGATATAATGGTTAGTTATTAAAATGTGGTATTGAAATGTTTAATAGAATTCAATGCCAAAATTCGCATGTTTTTTTCATGTAAATTTTTTTCACTTCTGATGGACCGGTCAATCCAGTGCCTAGCGCAGCACCGTTGTGCGCTAACAGTAGCACAGGGTATCGTTCATCCATTACAACGCGGCTAGTTTGCTTTTAATGCGTCACGCAGCTTGCGTCCAGTCTAGACGGGGCTTTACCTTTATTCATTTACATAAGCGCAAAGATTTATTTTTGTCGACTCAATCATCGTTGCTAAAGCTGTGGCTGGTTAACATGGCCCAGTTAGCAGGTGCTAGCAGTAGTGCTACACTATCTAGACTCAAAAAGCATGGATGACCCTTCAAAAGCCGCAATGTATTCTGATATTTATAATAACATATATACAGCTAATATTTAACATTTTGTCCAGATTTTTTAATATTTTGTCCAGATTAATTTTCACCTTATTTCTGTGTGTTTTTTTCCCCTAGTCTGCTGTCTTTGACATCACACCTAAATATAATGCACACCTAAGCATAATGCCATCAGCCAATCAGTGTTCTTAAAGCGTCGCTTTCCTCCAAAGTGATCAGTTACATGCCATTTATGGCCTAAGGGGGGAGGGGCTTATGCGGCAGCCAATAAACCGCTCTTGAGATTAATGGGAATTCGAACAGATCGCATCCTCCACATATTATATAGTCTTGCTTGGTTATTCCCTTTGATTCGGGCAAAGAAATACAGCATTTGGTGTGTGTACACAATATTAATGTTCCTGCGGTCATACGCCTGCACACACACACACAGGCTCATTTAGATGTGTGGAAGCCCAGTGATCAGCAGCCCGTGAAGGCAGTGCGGAAAGAAAGAGGCTTTGTCTGGGCCCAGTAGCAGAGAGTAAATCCAGGGTGTGGAGCTTACAAACCACAGATTCAAACACATCGTGCAGCACGGCATGCAGGCATCACATACTGCCCATAGGTGTTCAAGGTATAGACACTCATATTGAAATACGCTCTCACTTTACACACACACACACACACACACACACACACACTGATCAATACTCAGATCCCTGCAGGGGGAGGGTCTGTTTGACCCATTAAACATGCACCCAAACACACTTCAGGTCTGTTTCACCCCCATCGACGCATTCAGATCTAAGAGGATATGAGCAGTTTGATTTGAGCTGCTTTTCAAAAGAGCGTCACTGAACACTATAATTAACAGGACAGAAACCGACTTGAATGCAAAACCGCCGCAGCCGGTGCAAATACTATTAAAGAGACAGAGCGCAGATAAGAGAGGAAAGAATTACGCGATGATTAAATAAATGACCACGGCTATAGAAAAACGCGATAACGCGTGTGAAATTAAATTCGATGCATCGCGTCGTTCGCGCCGGAAACGCAGCCGCCCGTTCTCAAACCGAGCGGTGTGTCTTTAAAGACGTGCTTCATTTTTAATTAGCTTTTGCTTATCAGAGATCTTGTTTCGTAATAAACAAAATCTCAGTTACTGGGTATCTTGGGTAGCGTGTGCGTGTGTGTGTGTGTGTGTGTGTGTGTGTGGGAGGGGTATCAATAGATAGCTATCCGTAAAGGGAGGGGGATGAGGTGAGGCGAGACAAAAAAACGAGAGGAAGATGATTGTGTTGTTCATTATTTGTTTGTTCTTTTATTTTATTTTATTATTCTCCTTTATAAAAACGTGCAGGGCGGGGGACGCGCAGCGCCGCAGAACGACGGAACACTATAAAACTCGACACAATGCCGGAGCTAAATGTGAGGGAACCGAATGAAAAGAAATTTCCACCTATTTCTCCCCCACTGTTTAAAATACTTGAAAGCGTTTTCCCTCTTCGCCACAGAGAATGAAAGCGGTATTAAAACATGCTCCACTTCCCTTGAATCTGCTTTTGAGGTCAGCTGGAAAAAAAATGGATCGGCCTAAACATGTGACTGCCGGAAAACGGTGCGGGTCTGAGACGTGCGCTCCGAGCGGCACCCCGTCCGTCGCCGTTAGGGGGCACCCTTGTAAACAGAAAAGAAAAACACGCATTCTGCGGGCTGTGTTTTTTCCTGAAACACATTTAATACCAAAGGGGACAATTAGCTTGCTATGAGCGCAGCAGATTGGTTCCCACATTGTTTTGTAAACCTCTGTAGTCGTGATGTGATGTTTCATTATGCGCAGCGCTGGGTGTTGCAAAAATCACAGTGATGAAATTGTCTTCCAAATCGAGCACTTTCGGCTCCTGGTGGCGGGTGCCTGGGAGCCCCCTGGCGAGACGGATCTGATCACCCGCCTTTGTCAGCTTTAATTATACAGTGCTAACGATGCTCAAAGCCGAGAGGAAGGAGAAGCAAAGACCTCCTTGTGTCAGCGGAGATGTCACCAGTGTCACACATGGTGCATCTGCTTCACACTCCAGCTGAATTCTCTGTGGAGAAGCACACCTGCACACTTCCTGTTTCAGCCCGCTAGCGCACACACGCGTCACAGGCTGCACGTTTATGAGGGAAAAGGTGAAATTTACACCGTGCCTTAATTTAGTTTGTTTTTCGGCTGTTTTGTTGACATTGCTAAGAGGAGTTTCGAGTTGTTACAGTGTTGTTTTCTATATTTGGTTTTAACAGGAAGTGGTTCATTTAGGCACATTTACCCTGTTCTGCTTTCACACTAGAACTGAATTGAAAACAGCACGTCAATAAATAATAACACCTCGCAGTCTTATGCGGATGAAAACGGATTGCGCGTCTCTTCCGCCGAAGTCGTTCTTGTTTGCTTGAAGCGTGCGCCACTCGTGCTGCTTTCTCCCCTCAGTCCTGCTCGCTTTAATCAAACCCGGCGCTGTCCGTGGTGCTGAAGTGCACCCAGTGGTTGTCCTCATATGAAAGAACTCGTCCACATACACAGTGGCTGGAGAGAGAGGAGTTATATCAAGGTTTGACTAGTTTGCGAAGAAGACGGCGCTCGCTCTCTCTAAATCCCAGCTGGACACTTCCTGAGCCACCCCTCTGTCAAGGAGAGACGAAGCCAGAAAGAGAGAAAGAAAGATTAGGATGAGAGAGCAGCCCCCCCTCAAACACATCCCCCCTCCCTCCCTGCCTTCTCCAGCTGCACATGCCTCTCTGAGGGGGAGGGTTGGAGGAAAAGAGGGGGCTGAAAACTCAGCCAAGCTTGAGCGCTTTCCGCTTTACCCCCGCCACTCGTACACAGGGTATTTTGCTCCGAGCGTGCCACTAAAACTGGAGGATAAAAGACAAAGTCATGACAGAGGAGACGGGCTGTTCTTGTGACTCGCATGTGCAGAAACTTTGACCACCCTTGGTGCAGGAGGACCGCTTGACCGCTGTTGCCCCGCCTCGGTTCCCTCTCTTCTTGCTCTCCATTGGTGTGTCTTCTAACATTTCCTCTGAGAGGCAGTGCGGTCTCAGCCAGCAGAAGCAGCAGCCGTGTGTGTGTGTGTGTGTGTGAGAGAGAGAGAGAGTGTGTTTGTCGTTTGGGGAGGGGGAGAGGCGCTCTGTATTGAGTTAAATGCTGCAGCGGCAATCTCCTCTCGTGTGTGTGCCATCGCTTCTGGTAGTGTCTCTCTGTTCCTCTGCTCCTCTCTCCACGAGGGAACGAGAAACGCAGCCCTGTGTTCATGGGATACGGCTGGGATTCAGGCAATAGGTTACGCTGAAAAAGTCCAAGACTGCTGGGAGGTTTGTAACAAAGGCTGCTCACTCTTCTCCTGCTCTTCTCCAGTACACCACTACGCCTACCTCACTGGAGTACTGGATCGGTTTCCGTGGTTTCTTTCATTTTTCCCTTGAAGGATTTTGTATTCATTAATGCCAAGAAGAGGAATGTAAACCAGGATCTTATCCATCAGCGAATCTTCTAAAGTTTATTCCGTCAGTCGTTTTCGCATAGAACTCTGTCGGAAGTTCCTCTCCATGTGGATTTGGCACATGCTGCCGTTCAGCTTCTCCGTCAGCGATTGGGCCGTTGCATGGTCAGGGTCCGAGGCTTGAGCAGGACATGGGTTGCCAGGTGCTATAAAGGCGCTCTTGTTTATAATCCTCGTCTCCCTGTGCACTCTGGTAGCATGTTGGTGGGAGGGATGCATCCGCGGCCCGGCAGGGCTCCTAGTGGTCTCGCTTCCGTTCTGCTTCGCGTCAGCCTGCGCCTGGCTCTCTGGCTGCCCCCGCTGACTTTGGGGTCAGCTCTGGCTCTGGCAGAGGGGCCCGGGGAGCTGTACGTCCCTCAGCATATGCCTCATCACCTCGTGCCTGCCGCCAGATCTCACGCCCCCCTGCGGGCAGGACACGGTGCGTAGCTTATTCGACTGCCACATGTACTTTCTCACCACTGTCATGTTCTGCTATTTCATTTTAAAACTAATATATATATATATATGTGTGTGTGTGTGTGTGTGTGTGTAAATATGTGCCTGAGAGATTTCAGTAAAAGTACACATTTCAGTGCAGACTGAATTATGCTGTTGGAACGGAGGTCTATGAGTGTACTTGCGCGATTGTGTGGTCAGGATGCAAATGCGAGCAGAAAGAGGTGTTTGTGTTCATTATGCGGATGCATTATGCGGGTACAAATGTTGAGTGTCTAACGCTGGCTGCAACACACCACAATCACTTACCAACCAGCAACTCAGGCTCGTATGCTCAAACACACACGTCAGCTGTAACATACTTGTGATATTTTTAAGGGTCATTGAAGGGGCCGTGTTTATTATATAAGCACCTGGATCACAGCCCTAACCTTTGCTGTAAAAGCCACATCCACGCCGACTCCAGCTGACCTTTGACACAATTAAATTATATTCAAATTACACCGTCTGCGGCGCGGTCGCCACGCCGCGTTGCGTGCGCGTAAGCGAGCGCGTGTAATGCAGCGAATTGGCCAAATTGAATGTACTGTGTCTGGAAGGGACAGCGGACAGGTTTTTATGCGACTATTAGACCCCACAGCAAACCGGTGATTTCCACAGTACACCCCCCCCACACACACACACACCTTCCTTGAAACTCTATTACTTCAACATTGCCATTAAATCCCACCGGCTACGACTCCTGAGAGCGGTATACCGTATAAATTTAACACCTTCTGCTTTATTGCACCAACTCTTTCCCCCAGTTTGTCTTCTAATGTCTGGTTGCGGGCTGGCTGTTTAAAACTATCAGGCTGATTTCCACGCTGTGTGTGCAGAGGGGCTTGTGCTGTCAGTGTGTGATCCACTGCACTTATATAACGAGACCTGGCTGCCTCTTAGCATTATCCTCACAGATTATGCTTTGATAAAAAAACACTATTGAATAGAAGGCTAGGAGGAAGAGAGCGGAAGCTTGTGATGTGAGACGAGTCATTTATCATCTTTTCTGAGAGCCTCTTGGTTTTTCTTCTCTCTTTCTTTCCAGCTCCTTGCCTCTCTCTCTCCCCATCACTTTCCCTCTATCAGCGCCTGTCTCTCTACCTTTGTTGTCTCCTTCTCTGCCTGCGCGCGTGTGCAACACAGCTGGCGTCTCTAATGGCAGGGTGTGCTGAGATCACAGAGTCCCGCTGCTCGTACGCGTCCCCCCGGGCTGCAAGGCAGCGCATCAGGGTCCATTGCTTCTCCTCCATCACCACCCTCCCACCCCCCCCCAACCTTCTTCTCGTCCAAACAAATCTAAACCTCTCAAACCGCCGGACATCATCTGACCCGGAATATTCCGTATTTTAATCTAATACTAATAATGATAAAGTGAAACCAAAAGGCTTCCAGTTGTGTCTCCTACGTCATCTGCAGCACAAACAGGTTCTGCGAAGGCGAGCCACAAATTTGCTTTCTAGCCCTACCTGCTTCCAGCCCTGTTTTATTACACCACAATGAGGAGTTTGGAAACAGCAAGAGTTCTGTTGTTGCAGTAAAATTACCATTTTAAAACCATTAACAGTAGGTTATATGGAGTGCTGTGTGTGTGTGTGTGTGTGTGTGCGCCTGTGTGTGTGTGCCCTCTCTCCCAGTTAAATGATTGGATGTGATGTGAAAATTAAAGCAGAAAGCAAATGATGAGAATTTACCCTGGGCTCCAGCGTTGTTTTAAGTCAGACCCCTTCCATGTTTCTCATCTTGCTGCAGTTTTGTGCTTTCCTCTCACATTCCTTCACAGTAATACTGCCAAAATATTGCACAAGACAAATGAAAGCTATTTGTATTTTTAGGTAGAGTTGGAATAGGTTTTTTTGTGCCAACTCTGAGCTTCCATTGCACGAAATATAGAAAAAGCTTATTGACAACAGTGAATTAGCCGGTGTGCTGTTACTTCTGCATTGATTGTTATACATCACTGTGGGTGTGAGGGGACTTACAGCTATCAGAGAAATTGATTAGAAGCAACAGTGTCAGTTAAACATCACAGTTTGATTTGTTTGTTTGAGTTTATGCTGTTGTTTCCTCAGCGATGGGCATGTTTGGCCCTTGAAACAAAGTTACTAGTGAACCATCATGAACAAATTCATGTCCACTATTTTTCCACCATTTTTTTGGAATAAAAATGGTCTTGTTGGGCCTAGTTTCATAGCTAGCATTTTATAATACAGTAAATAAGATAATATTCTTACATTTTGTGTAATTTTTCAAATATACAGCAGATAGAAATGACATACATTTGTTAGATAAATGTTATGCTGTGGTGGGAATTAACGGAAGATTCTGTGATAGAAAACCTATGTAGAAATTTAAATCGTTAAATCTAATATTAAATAATTTAAATTCTATTTTATAGTCACAGTATCAGATTTTTGTTGTACGGTTATCATGGCCAAAAGAATTCACACTAACCGTATTATCACAGTATCTATTGATAAATAATGTAAATAAGCAATAATGCTATTAGTTCATCTAATTTTGTTTTCTCTTTTTTGGCCAATGAATCACATTCAAAATACAAGTGTAGGGAGCCAGAGAGAGAGTAAGGCAAAATGTTAAACGGCTGCAATAGCGCCACTTTCTGTGCTGGAGTGTCAAACAGATACTGACACTGAATTATTTATGATATTATCATGTGTAGCTTTAACACTATATCAATAATCATGGTTATCAATGTGTATTGTGACACCCATAATATGAACAGATATCACATCAGATATAATGTATTTTTAGAAAGAAACTGATGTTACACAACATAGTTCTCGGATATATAACGCGCATGCATTAATGCATTTTAGAAGCAAAGATTTTTTTTATTTAACATGAGCTGTTTTCATATGCTGCCTCCTCTCTCTCTCTCTCTCTCGTTCCCCCTCTCTCTTTCCATCACTGCAAATCTGAGTGGAGTTTGAGTAAGTGAGCTCATTGGGTTGACTAATCTCTTCCTCCCTCACTATCTCTCGCTCTCTTTTATGTCAGAGCTGTGGTTCGAGAGGGCTGAATTGCGCTAATGAGAGGATGGTGTGGATTTGCTGGTGAATGGTGATGTGCCCGGTCAGATATGATACTCTGAGATTTCAGAGTGTAGGCTGTTCTGATTAAGAGGAAGATACACGAATGATCAGAGTGGTCGAAGACTACATGTAACACGTGATCGTACATGGAATCGCACTTCCCAGCTAACAAGGAACGTTTTCGGAATGTTGGCTCCTCTTAACGTTCTTTCAAAGTTAGCACAAAACATTCTTGCAGTATGTTAGTAAAATGTTACATTTAACATTATACTTTACGTATCAAAAATGTTATTAAGTTGTTGGTGGAATGTTTTTAAATGTTACAGAATTAATAAGAGGTTTAAATGATGTTCTTATAGCTGAATAATGTTCTTACCTGTATTTATATATAGATCTATATCTATAATTTATCTAATGTTAATACAATGTCTAAAAATTCAGACGTTTTGAATGGTCTTATAACTTTCAAAATAACGTTTATCTTTTATGTTACTTAATGGAAACGTTAGGGAAATGTTCCTACAACCTAAAATGTGAGCTGGGTGAGGGCCGCAGACACAGTGTACTGGGTGTGATGTGTATGCGATTGTGTGAGTTTATATGAGATCATATCATTCCCCTGATGGTATGGTGGTGATTGATTCTTTAAATGCTATAGACTTTCCTGAGAGAATCTAGAGCGATAGAGAGAGAGAGAGAGAAAGAGAGATACCGAAAAACAATAGCTGTGGTGTGTAATCTAAACCCAGTCAAGCCAAACCTCCAGAGAGATTTCTCATTATGTCACTGTAGCTCACACATGGGGCTCAGGGTGGCTTTTGAGGGGACGCACTAATACACACACGCACACA
The DNA here is from genome assembly GCA_036877585.1 of Botia kubotai. Lineage (NCBI taxonomy): Eukaryota > Metazoa > Chordata > Actinopteri > Cypriniformes > Botiidae > Botia > Botia kubotai. The sequence goes on from JAZGTI010005504.1 coordinate 14,933, forward strand.
CACACACACCTACAGATTATTACACATAGTTCCTTCTAATAAAAGAGTTATATTCAGAATCATTGCACAGAAGTCTATGCAGCTCTGTATTTCTTTTCCTTCCTTGTTTTTCTTTCTTTCTTTCTTTCTTTTTTTCTTTCTCATTCTCTATCTATTTCTCTTCCCCTCTGTCTGACTCTCTCTTGCTCCATCTTTATTTTATTTTTTTATCTCCGCTTTCCTTCTTGCAAACACAAAATGCAAATCACACACACACACACACACTCCCGGGCAAACACACACGTTCTCACACCCTCAGTCTAAGCTGCATCGCCTCCTAAACCCCCGGAGGTGCTCGGGAGCCGAAAGCTCGTTATAAAAACACAAAGCAAATCAAAACAACATCCACTAAAGTGCCACAGCAGACAGGCTTTGAGCCAGCACAGCGCTGACCGCTCATTCCCAGCTCTACCCTAATTGGCCCTGGAAAGGTCAGCAAGAGAAATACCAGAACTCTGGCACGGCCGCAAACCTCGCTTCCCCATGCCTTCTTCACTCTTCAGCGCTCTTATTTCACATAGAAACCGCAGTTTTCTCATCCAGCGTGGCTCATGCTATTGACAAGCTCCGTGAACCTGCAAAGAGGGGCGGTGAGGGATGTATTAGTTTGTGTAATACTAAAAAATCTTCGTAGGTAATTGTACAAAACAGGGTAAATAACGTATGGTTGCTTAGTTTTGATTCTGTGCACGGCGGGCGTTGATATCCTCGAATTACGCTGCGCTAAACATGAGCATGGCGCTAACTCCGACGACTTTACGTTTCACAACAGGTTTTATTGTATTAGTTTTGATTCATTCAGTCCCCTCAGGTCTGACAATAAAAACTGAGGAGAGTATTAAAGAATGGAAAGAAAAATGTTTTGACAGGGCCAATGATGCATGTAAAAATCAAACTCATGAGGCGTGCGGGAACTGAACAGTATTAGAGCCGTCCGTGTAGAATCTCAACTGCATCCTGAGGCCCCCACACACCCACAACACAGCCTAAACTCTCCCAACCATGAGTCTGAGTTTCTGAGTTATTTTCTTCCTTTCTTCCATCTATTTCTCCTTCCATCTTTTCTTCCTTCCTTCCTTCCATTCGTTCATTCCATAATTCCTTTGTTTTTCCTTTGTTTTTCTTTCTTTCTTTTTCATTTGTTCTTTTCTTCCTTCCTTCCTTCCTGGCATCCATTCGTTAATTACATAATTTCTGTTGTTTTTCTCTGCTTTCTTTCTTTCTTTCTTTCTTTCTTTTTTGCTTCTACCATTATCTTCATTCCATTCTTCGTTCCTTCCTTTCTTCCTGTCCTTTCCTTCTTTTATTTCTTCCAGCTTTTCTTGTTCTCTGTTTTCCTTCCTTCAGATCTCTCCTAGCCATGAGCTTCTGTCAGTCAGCTGAGAGGTTTCCTTCACAGACAGACAATAAAACTCGCCATGCGCCGCGCCGGATGCCTCATAAACATGACGTCTCAGTTTAAAGGCAGCATCTGAAGTCGATTCCTGAGGGGGGGAGGGAGCAACCGCAAACCAACGTCCTGCTTGCTATTTCTGATGATGATAACGGCCAGTTTACCGGCATCCAACACACACACACGCGTAAAGACACAAACACATCTACACATCCGCACACTGTTAGGTTGGCCAGTGTTCCGCTCGAGCTGCTGTCTGTAATTACCCAGTTGGTGTGGAGCTCTGTGGTGTCAGTCCGGTAATTGGAGCTGCAGTAATTCACTTTTTAATTGCCTGTTTATTATTGCAGAAGCCTCAGTTTTGTAGTTGCAGCACGGCTCGCACTGAATGTTTAATAAACAAATACAATGTCACAGACTCATATTTCACGTAAACATTATAATTGCTTCACATAAAAAACCATCAACACACTCTTGCCCACACACACACACACATTCCTTACAGCGTAATGGAACAAAAAACTATTTTCTGGCCGCTACATGCCAGATGGATGAGCTAACAAACTACACTCGTGCACAAACGGCACGTATCCGAGAGGCAGAAGAGATTGACCACCGCTCCGAGCAGCGCTTTGAAATGTAACGTTTGATCAAAAAAGTCACAGTCAATTGATTCAAAAATCAAAACTCAGAATGAATATAATTGCACGTGTCACTGAAGTTCAGTGCGCTTTAAAGTGAAACGAGTGACAAAATCGCAATATATAGCCGTTTTAAATAACGCTACACTACAAATGTAAGAATATATAAGTGTTCCTGTAGCTCCACTTGTAGCGCGTTACGCTAGCAGCGCTAACCCAGGCTGTGGGTTCCTTTTCCAGGGAACAGATCAGATGTGCAGCTTAAATGCACTGTAAGTTGCTTGGATAAACGCGTCTGCCAAATGCACGAATGTAAAAATCATAATATTATTTTACCCAGATATAATATCTAATGTCGCATCGTCAGGTGCCTGCTAATTCCCAGTTCTAGTACCTGAACAACATGCGTTTTCCACCCAGGTGGTCCAAAGCAACGAAGCATGCGATGTCACATGCGATGCTGCAGAGACTTGAGAAGGTTACAGTACCGCATGTCATTTAGTTTTTAGAAGTTTGGAGTGTCGTTCTAGTTTTTGTGTAGTTCTCTATGTGGGGTCTTCACTTTGCCTTCTTTTTATTTTGACAGCATTTTCCTATCAGTGGGGTGCATGTGTGGTTGCGTGTTTTTGTGCGCGCACGCTAGATTTGCAGAACCCCACTGCAGTGTGTGTGTGTGTGTGTGTTTGCCCAATGGGTGGATGACTCCAACCCTGCAGAGCCTGACTGATGTTCTTCATTCTAGCATGCAGTAGGAGGTGGGCTACCCAACACAATGCACCGTAATTTTAGACCAAACTGCCAGGGCCTTCACAATACCTCTGTTCTCAGGCAAGAGGCATCCAGAGACGTAAAGCAGAATAGCGTGGGAGGGCAATTCATGCGCCCATCCAAGACACAAGCAAAACGTTTTGTGTTTTCGAAGCGCTTATTGATGGAAAGTCAGCTAAGCACGGCTTAGCAAATCGTAGGGCTGAAAAGAACAATATTTATGTGTATAAGCACCAAAGACAGTGACGGTATTGGATATCATTGATTTTACATTTAAACATAGAAACAAGAACTCAGATGCTGAAATATGAATCGCTTCATCCTCATAACTTTTTTTTTGCATGTTCAATTATTTATTTAAGAGGGAGAGACGGGATGTTGGGCCACAGCTTAAACCGAATTGTTTTTTAATATGCAAATGTTTCTTCGATTAAAAAAAGTCTCTGTGCCCTAGAATGTTTCAAAACAAAAAAGTCATTCTGGTTTAAAAGGAACGATTAATAATACTGTAGCTTTAAACGTTTTATTGCTTCTTTAGTTACTTTTGACTGATTATTAGGAGTGTTTAAATGTTACATTTAGCAGATTTTTTCAGACTCTTTAAGACTTTTTAAATTATTAAGCTGCAATATGTAACTTTTTTTTAATGAACAAAAAAAATCAGGTAAGCACATACATGACAGATCAGTGTTTCCAATACTGAGTTTATAATAGTTTTTTATAATTTAAGCTGTCAGGTCTGATTTCCCAGGAAATGTCAGTTTGGCTTCGTTTGACTTCAATGAAAAATACGTAACCTGCAGTTTTTTGTTTTAAACAGAGATGGTGGTAGAGAGGAAAAACTTAGTTGCAGCTTAAACAAAATCCTTGGTTGGAGTGTCTATCAAACTGGAGAACGTTTAATTTCTGAAATTTCTAATGTAAATTTTCCTATTTTTGAACTTCAAAGTTAATTTGACTGCTGGATGATTATACCAAAACCTACGTGTTGGTTGATCCTGTCCATATTAAAACCATTTGATAAACATAGATAAAACACAGTCTGAAGATGTTTCATTTTGCAAGATTTGAAGTAGTGTTTGCTTACAGAATCACGCACACGTCCAGGGAAACTTCTGCGGTCTTATGCAAAACAAAGTGCAAGTCGTAAGCAAAAACAGCTTTGTGCTTGTGTGTTGAGTTGAGATGAGATGGATCTGGATGAACCCTTTGAGAGCCTGAAGAAGCCAGAACGTAATTTAATTTCTCCAGCACATAAAGGAGATTAGGGCTTTGATGGAATTCCACTGGGCCAGGTAATATCTCTCTCATTAGAACCGCTCTCCACAGAATATAGACACAACTGTTCGGTGGGCCAGCGTTCAGCCCACTCTGCTGTGCTTGTTCGTGGCGATTGACCTTAGAAGGGCAGTGGAGTGGAAAGACCCGCATGGTTGTTTGGTAGCGAGGGTCTTCTTTAAAACTCAGGCCGCGCTGCCCACCCAGCCGAGATGATGGGACATATTTAAGGGGCTAATGGTCTGGCTTGCACAAAGAGCCTGCCTCATTTAACAGCATCAGAAAATAGACTTCAGAGAAGAGGTTTAACCGCGTTAGAGAGAGGGCAGCAAGCTTCTTAACCACATCAGGGTTGGGACTGGAAAAGTCAAGCAGGGAGAGATAAGAAATAAAGAAAGAAAAGAGTGTCGGAGAGAAGCTCTCGAGTGTTGGGATGAAAGCCGACTGCATGGACGCACAATCCAGCAGATAAATATTTTGGGGATTTTTTTGATGGCAAACGTGGAGAGATGACAGGAATTATGAAAGGAATGGAATTGGGAAATGGCACGGGCCAGATTCAAATCTTTGTCTCCCACATGACGGCTTTGTGTCTGGACATTCAAAGTGAACCAGCAGCTGTTTGAACAGATGTTTTATACAGCTCGCTGAAATTCTTAATTCTGATTGGTCAATTTGTGTGGTCGAATATTTTTGCACAATGGCTGCTAAACTAGCTAGACGAGATGACCGTTGTTTATGGCAACACATTTACTACTCTGCGCATTCCTATTCTTCATATTAAAAACTTCAGTTGGAAAATATTTCAAATTTCACATATTTCACTAATACGTCATTTCAGTAACAACATAATAATCTTAAGAACGTACATTTGTCTGGTAAATTTATCTTGTAAAATAAATTTATTTATTTTAATTTATTTACCCATGGAAATAATAAAAGATGGTGATCACTGTTTTTTTGTGATAAATACCAGCTGGATGTACATTATCCCTTTCATTTTAAAAACTAATGGCGCTGATTTTAACTTTTGATGCACAGTCCGTGTCCGTAAGACTCCACTTTACGCTTCCCTACCCTGCAAATCTATTCAGTCACCCACAGCTGTGAATTGCCGCCATACTGAGCGATATGAAGCAGGCGGGCGTGCGTGCGTGCGTAGCGGTTCGCGCAAAACTGATTTCAATCGCATGCATTCGCTCCTCCCATCCGCTTCACATCCAGGACGGCCGGCGCGCATACGAGTGTGTGAAGTTCAACCATCTGAGCCCTGCTAATGAGCAGAACTCATTTCCCTGTATTCCAAACGAGCCCGTCCGGGGAAGCATCACCGCAGCAGATCCGTGAGCGCGTCGGTTTGCGTGCGAATGCGAGTGCGCTCGCGAACATTTGTGTACCTGCGTGAGCGAATGTGCGCGCCCCGCGGGTGTTGTTTTCTAAGGGGGTTGGGTTGATGGCTGACACAGTGTGAAACAGTCTCATTGAGATGCGGTCAAGGGGCCGCGGAGAGCACAATGGTGAAAATCACACGGAGTGGAGCTAATGAGCACAGCTCTGCAAATAGAACGACGTGCCAGGAAATAACTCCAGCCTTCCCACAACAGATATCAGCCCTTTAACTCGGGGGGCCTCTGCTGAGACCTCCGGTCTCCTCTGAGGTTTTTTCTTTCCTCTGAGCTGTTTCACCGGCTGTCTTATCTGCATCTGGAGCTCAGAAGCGTCGCAGTCACGCTCTGTAGAGAGGAGTGCGTCTCCCGTCTCCCCGGGGCTGTTATTTTGAAGTTGATGAGCTCTTTGCTCTGTGAACATTACCCGGGCTGCACCTGCCACAATCGGAGCGGTTTCGCCTATTTTGCTATTGAAGTCACGACTGATCAAAAGAGCCGGCGCTGTCCGCCAGTTAATGAGATCAACTCCATTTGTGCCAATATACGTGGGGCTCAAGCGTTTTTCTCTCTAGATGCAAAGAAGCAATGTCAATTTCCCCAAGAAACCTTCCTGCAGGCATAGAATCACATTGACCCTCCTCACAGTTAGCTACCTGCCTCTGACACTGTAATTAGCTCCATCAGATATTAGCATGCGTCTCGCTGAGCAGGAATAGCTGTCTGGTCCGCGGCATGTTTGCCCACCTTTGGCAGAATAAATGCATGCAAAAGTAGGCACTGGGATGGGGGACCGCAGGGTAGATTGATTGTCCGGTGTGTCGGCGGGTGAAGAGAGTGGCTGCAATCAGCTCAATCAACCCTGTGTGTGTGTGTGTGTGTGTGTTGAGTGGTTGTATCAAGATCAACTCTGTTTAGCTCAAGCTTCAGCAGACACAGGTGCTCCTAGTGACATCAGCATACTGAGGGTCACATAAAAGCTATAATTTAGCCAATCAGAGACCAGCAGGGGCTGTCTGGTGCCTTGATGGGTTCATCAAGATACTCCTGCGCTTTGTGCAATGAAGCAAAAGTCATGCATATGTACACACACACACGTGAAATGAAACTCAAAAAAAAGGTGAAAATACTTTCACGCTTTCTTGTACGTACGCTAAATTTTCTGTCTTTCTGTCTTCTTGCAGCGGGAACCACATACATATTCGGACGTGATGGAGGGCTTATTGTGTACACATGGCCGCCCAATGACAGACCAAGCACACGAGCAGACCGGCTGGCTGTCGGATTCAGCACCCAACAGAAGGATGCAGTCCTGGTTCGAGTGGACAGCTCCTCTGGTCTGGGAGACTACCTGCAGCTTCAGATTGTGAGTTCACACAAAAAAACACACACCCTTCATAATCCACTCACAGGCTTTCTGTTTGAACCTACAGTGGGGTCCAAAAGTCTGAGATCACTAGTGAAAATAAATGCCTCTGCATTTTTTTGGTTTAATACAATGTTTAAAAATAATTTACAAATGATGAACATAAAAATGTTTATATTTACTTATCTGGTATGAACCTCCTTCTGCTCCACTGACTGCATGCTCTCAAACTAACATGTTTCCGCTTTCAAACTCTCTCAAAATCTGATGATCATGTTATCCCAGAATAATCTGAGAATGTTCCAAAAAGCATCAGTTACACTTAACCGGAAGCATGGAAACCTTAGCTTTCGTATAAATTTGCTTATTTGATTGGTGACCTAGAAATTGTGCAGAATCTTATTTTTGAACACTATATTTGAACACCTTATTTTGCATCATAACTTACCGCACAAAATTTGCGCTTTGGGGCTTTTGGTTCATTCCGTGTGTTTGATTTTTGTAGGCATCACACACTACAAAGACTGTCGCCCAATCAAATGTTCTCAAAGTCTCTATGAGATTGTCTCACTCTCTAATACCACCTGCCATTCATTTTTTTTTGATATAGCCTGTCTGCTTTATCAAAAAAAGAAAAAGACACAAGCGGTTTGATTCGTCCCATCTGAAATTCCAAGTTTCTTCCAGTGCAGTTAAATAGGGTGTTTAAAACTTAAAAATGTGCACTTTTTACTGTTTCTTTCCACATTTACATTTATGCATTTGGCAGACGCTTTTATCCAAAGTGACTTACATTGCATTATACTATACATTGTTTCTGAGTATGTGCAATCCCTGGGATCGAACCCATGACCTTGGCGTTATTAATGCCATACTCTAACCACTGAGCTACAGGAAAGCGTAGTTCATTTAAATGAAAATAATCTGTTGTTCCACATGGTCTCATGTTTGAGGACCACGTCAGTCTCCGCAAGTTTAAATCCACTCTAACTTACACACGCTCTCTGAAGAACGCCCGCTGTTCATTCACTCTTACATAAACCCCAGAGTTCAGTATCGCTCCTGAGGAGCCCAGTGAATGATCATTAGGGTAATCATAGTGTTCTGTTCCTCGTCCCACACTCGGTGCTGGTCTGTTTTAGAAAGTTCCAGCGCCTCAGACCGCCCTCATGAATAAAATCTCTGTAATGTTCAGAATAGAAGCCGCAACCGACGCCCGCTTTCAGAGGATGCTATTTGATAGAACCCGCGTTTCCTCTGACACGCTGCGCTGGAGGAGTGGGAGGTGGAGGAGGTGCAGGCAAGGGGGACGGGAAAGTGTTTGGCACTGAGGTTCGGAGAGTTGTGTGTTTTTCCTTTCGTTCGTTCTATTTTTTTACGCCCACTCGTGCTGTAATCACAAACTTGATTCCCAGAAGATTCGGCGTGCTCGCTCACGGGTGGCATCATAGCGTGACTGTTGCACGACTGCCTCGACAAATGCGTTCTGAGCGCGGTGAGGTAATGATTTCTCCTGCTGAGCCGTGCGGCTGGTGGAGATAACGGCGCGTCCTTGCGACTGCGCGAGACTTTGGTTGCAGCGTCGCAACGCCCCGTCGTACTTCACGATAATAACCCTCATACATCGAGGGATAGTTTACCCAAAAATGACATTTCTTTGATCATTTATTCGCCCTCATGTTGTTCAAAGCCCATATGGCTTTGTTTCTTTTGTGGAACACAACAAGCAGAATGTTAGCGACTGATAGTCTCAGTCCCCATTCACTTTCATTGCACCTTTATCCACACAGTGAAAGTAAATGGGGACCGAGCCTACATTCTGCATAACACCAAAGAAACAAAGCCATACAGTTTTGTAACAAAATGTTTGGGTGAACTATCCCTTTAACGAAGGCATGTTCTACACAAGAAGCCTAAAACAAACAGCCTGCACTGTTATCAGTAGGTTTTGTTTGCATGCGTAAGTGTACAGTACAAGTGAACTCTGCCCTATGTAAATACAGTATGCGGTGTAGAAACGCGAATTCTCGGTGTGCTATCGATTAGCAAAATAACAGATGCTTAGAGCTTAAGAGTAGTGTTGGTTGCCCGGTAGATGATGGATATGATTCACCAGCTCATACACTTGGAACAGATAGTCCCTCGCATCTCCGTTTGTTCTGGATTTAAGACATTCGCTTCTAAATGTAAGACGGTAGGGAGCAATGTCTTAGGAAAAAGCGCGCTTTAAAATTAACTCATCGGCGTTATGTAAGACCGAGCTATGCAACACTTTACATAATGCCTGTAATTAAGATTATCGCAGATTATGTATTTCCCTGTATTGGCATGACAATTAATCAGGCATCCATGACTGATATATGGCTTTTTGGCATAGAGATGGCAGGGAATGTTTATGAGCAAATTAAAGGGCCTTAATGTCTTGATGCGATTAGCGGTGGATATCTAGGCTAATGCTAATGTGTGACTGGTAGAGCCTCTGCAGTGCTTCGTCTGCCGTTTCTGACGCTTGTTGGACTGGTGACTGCTAAACCAGCATAAAAGGTATTTACTAAATGAATCAGCAATGTGTGGGAGGGTAAATTAGCTGTACCTACATCACTAACAGTCCATAAAGAGGTTGAAATCATTACACGTATCCAGTACCATTTTTACCTTGTAATTAACGGGGGAAGGGAAAGATTTTTCCCTCCATTTCCGTTAATTACATTCGGCCGCTGACAAGATTAGGTATGTCAGTATTGACATGGATGGCGAGGCCGTGCGGTGATGCAACGGGATGTTTTGATAAGCCTGTCTGTAGGCAGGGAGGATATTGTTATCCAATGACTGCCTTTCTGAAAGTGAATTAACTTAGGATCATTGACCATGTTAACGAGGGGCCTTTTGATGTCCTCATTTTTCAAACAGACATCGGCGCTCCTCCTCCACCCTCTGTGCTGCTTATGACCCTAAACATTTGTGACAGAGTTTATTTGAATCTCATCATATCACCATCACTGGGGATTATCGTTAGTCATCGTTCACCCCTATTCATTGAGCCACCCGCTCGTGCGGTGAGAGAGACAGAGGGAGAAATAACGATACGAGCGAGAATACAGTAACTGGATTGGTGATCGGGCTCCGACAGCACTGTACGGGGGAAAAAACATTCGTACATATTTTTCACTCAGCGTGACATCACATTTTAAGGGGTAATGGCCTATTAAATACATTTCTTCTGCTAAAGATGAGCCGGCCAGCTGCTCGAACCCGTGGCCAAATGCCCTGTGGACTGCCTGGCCCTCAATGGCAGCCGTGCAAAGCAACTCTACACCCTCTGTGCTGTCAAGAGCCGCCAAGCAGGACCAGACCGAGAGGGAAGAAATGAATGTGTAAACGAGTGAGAGCCAAGTGATTATACCCCTGGGGTTTGACCAAATCATTAGCACTTTCTGACCTCTCACACACTTGATGCCAAAAGAATGTGTGTGTGTGTGTGTGTGTGTGTGTGTG
>JAZGTI010005505.1:0-14806 GCA_036877585.1 Botia kubotai
GAACTCCACCAGCTCAAAAAAAACAAATAAAAGGCCTACAAACACCTCAGATCTCAGAGATGTGATCAGTTCTGCTGGGTGACCAGCAATATCTTTTATCTACAAGCTGCTGCGAGAAATCAGAAGAAAAATTGCGTCACGTTCATGGTCGCGTTTTTCTTTATGATTTTAGACTCTTTAATTTATATTCTTCACATAAAAATCCAGACAAAGACAACAGTTCAACGAGACAAATGGTTTCTCAGGGTTAAACTTATAACAATATTTTAAGCGAGAACAAACTGCTGCGCTGCTTTGCGGAAGCAAACAGAAGGAAAGAAACATTACTGAGGTCTTCATGAGATAACAGGCCACTGCAGAAACCCCAGTGCACTGTGCTGCATCGTTCATGCTAACGAATAACTAAAACTGATCCGAGTAAACCTGGTCACTTAACTGTGAAACGCAGGGGTCAGAGGTCACCGAAAAATCAAGCAAGGTGAACATACGTCACACATGTGATGTGTTAAACCACACTCAAACACACGGAGGGGTTCGAAAGTGACCTCGTCTGAATGCTCGGCACAAGAGCGCCGACATAATTGAGCATCTGGCCCTGGAATTCTCTCCGTTGGGCTCAGCGGAAGGTCTGTGACCTGGAAGGACGATCCTTTATCCTCCGTCCAGTCTTTGTTAACCATATCAAATTGCTTTTGCAATTAGCCCCTGGATTTCAGTCCTGACATGTTAGCGGAATTATTCATCTTTCCCAGGGCCCCGTGGCTGGTGCGGTCACCGGCTGGTCAGTTGGCCCACGTCCTGGGCCGTACAGAGCCAACAGGAAGATGACTGTCTCTGCCGATCATCTCCGGCGTGGGTGGGGGGCGTCAGGGTGGGGGGCTAATTGAACAGCTGCGGAGGAACGAGCAGGTCAACTGTGGGATAGATGAAACTAAACTTTCTAGGAGACTTTGGGGCTGTTGAAAAATGCACATATATTGTACCACATGTGGCTTGTTCGTTATCTGTTTTTATCCGCTACTGTGCAATGACAAGACCTCCATGAAAAGTGTGGCTGCAGAGAGCTTAGCTGTTTTCAGACTTCAGTCAAGTGCCTGGAGTCAGTATGTCCGAATTCCGCAAGGTGTTTATTTCTTCAAAATGACATCATTAACGTTTATATTTATCGATTTGGCAGACGCGTTTAACAAAAGCAACTTGTGTTGTATTCAAGTTGTACATTTTCTCACTGTGTGTGTTCCTTGGGCATCAAACCCACGACTTTTGCACTGCTAACACAATGTTCCACTGATTAGATATTAAATATCTAACACCCCTTGCATTAGTGGTGGGTAGATAATAAATGAAGAAATCTTCACAAGAATTGAGTGTTCCTGTAGCTCAGTTGGTAGATTGTGTTAGCAGCGCTAAGTTTGTGGGTTCGATTCCCAGGGAACGTGTTAGCTTATAGATTATGGTATACTCTGAACGCGCTGTAGGTTGCTTTGGATAAAACGCATAAATGTCAATGTAAATGTATTGTAATATTTAAACAGGTCTGAAAACAGGTCTCTTATAAAAAATCATTCTGTCACTACAGCCATGACTGTTTACTGGATGGTTTTGTGTTTATGTGGTGACAGTCATACAGCTGAAAAGATTTAGCGAGAGTTTAGCCAAAAAACGCTTCATCACTTCAGTGGATCTGTGGAGCTCGGGCAGGCGAGGAGAGAGCATCTGCTAAATTGGTCGCTCATTTTTAAAAAAGATACGAGGGGAGGGGGGTTGTACTTATCGATGCGCAGATTGCACAGAGATGAGTCCTGCAAAAATAAGCTCTTTAAATAAAAGAACGCTTCGGAGGTATGCGGAGGAAAGCGTGTGTAATGACATGCATGCACACTATAGGTTGTTTTACAACGGCGTGTACGTGCAACGCCTGCGCAGAAGGCTGCAAAGAAAAAGGAGCTTTTCCATTAGCTGCTAAGCAAACGGCAAAGCCCGGCAAATGATTCCTAAATGAGAAATAGAGTTTACAGCAGGACCATCTGGCCGGGCCAAGCCCTGTTGAAATCAGCCGTAAATTGGCCGAGCAACATAATTGAAAGCAATGTGCACATGGGGGTGAGAGAGCGCCGCCTCTTTCTCTCTGTGTAATTTAGGTTTGTCAGAGCTGATGTTTTGAGTTGATGGACTCATTGTCAGGCAGATCCTGATAATGGATCTTCCGACGCTCGCTCTGGCTCGCTAGCGACGCTGGGTTCTATAAAAGGCTATCTCTGGTCCCTAATCCTGTGCAATCGGGGTGAAAAGCTTCCGTCTGGAAAAATAAGCAAACACAATCAACTCAAATAAATAAAAATGCAGTGGTGCCTGCTAAGGTCTAGACATCTGTTAGCCGCATATTAAGAGCAAGGATATGTGCTTTCCTAAGCAGATCGATGTTGAGGAAGCTACTTTGAAACTGTAGCTTCCTGACTCACAAAAAATGACATCACCTTGATCTTAAAGCCACACTCGGTAACTTCTCTTTGAAATCAAGAAATTGCTGAGTTCATTTCCTAACATGGATGACATGGATGACATGTGGCACTAAGGAAACAATCTTAACTGGTTCCCCAGCCTGGCAAAACTGATCATCAGCTGATGTATCTGCTCACCCTGATGGTTTCCCAACCAACGCCCAACAAACAGAGAGATCGGTAACACAGTACCTTCTCTGTGTTTAATTAGTTACACTTTAAGAATGCAGCAGGTCCTACAGATGCGGTTTAGATAATAATAAAACAAAACAGAGATCCAAACACCTGTCTGATCCAAGAACAGCTTCCTGTTCCCCATCACCCTGTCTGAAGACAGACGCTGTCTGTCAGATCACCAAAAAATACACCTACAAAACACTCAAAAATACTTAAAAACTGGCAGGTATGTCTCTCTGAAATGTCTATGCCCTTGTAAAGGACACCTGTACAACATACAAACACATGAACACTGATCCTCTGGGGTTGTGATGAATGCAGAGAAACCATATATGTGAAAGAACGATATTAAAACCACAAAACAGCTGAGGTTCTCAGACTACCCATAATCCCTACAGAGAGAGTTACTGCATCTAATGCAATAACTCGCTCTCCCACTGACGCATGCCCACCTCGCATACTCTAGCCTTTCGACTCCTGCGCCTCCTAAATCGTGTTCACACAAACTTGATTTGGGCAGAAATCGGATTTCCTTTCTCTGATGTGCCCGAAGACGTGTTTATACGTGCGCGGGTGCGAATGCGCGCATGTGAAAGCACGTCAGTACATTTACATTTATGCATTTGCCAGACGCTTTTATCCAAACTGACTTACAGAACATTCAAGTTGTACATTTTGTCAGTACATGTGCTCCCCTGGGAATCGAACCCACAACCTTTGCGCCGTTAAAGCAATGCTCTACCGACTGAGCTGCGGGAACAGTACATCCATGCGCGTGCGCACTGTACGCATGTCTAATTGGCAGGCGTCTTAATGACCGTGTATATTGCGAGGATAAATACATGCACACTCTGCTGCAGAGGGCACAGATCCCGCTGAGCTGCAGAGAAGTATTCAGAGAGCGTACCCGACGCATCTGTCCATTTTTCTTCTTGTTTTTATGCCTGTTTTGCAGCTTACGCTCTGCCTCGCTCTCTCTCTTTCTCTGTCTTGCATGGCCGACTCTAAAAAACGCCCGGCAACACTTGTACTCTTAGCTGTGTTGTCGTGTGTTGTCTTGAATCATTGACACTATTGACAAATGCAGCTCCATCAAAGCAAGGAACAAATAGCCTCCAACACCGGACAAAACGTCCAATTAACACAGCTCGTCCAGAGCTTCTCAATGCTATTGGGTGACAGCGTAGCTGACCTTTGGCCAAACTCGTGTCATGCGACTGTTGATGTCAAACAAGATTAACTAATCAATCCTAAACCAAAGTACGCAAACCACTGACAGCTGTTTATTCTAGAGAAGCCAAACGTATTTCAAGCAAAGCAAACTGAGATTTACATGGGCTGGTAAACAAAACAAACAGACACACAAAACATCTTTAGGTTCTTTAAATGCGTGTAGAAGAAAACAGCGATGTTAATGCCAAATAAACGCAGATATTTCCACAGAAATCACGATGGTGGGTTGCGTGACAACTCCACACAAAGGAATGTGTGTATGGGCCATAGATTGACTGAGAGGTCTGTGTAGGTATGGCAGAACGGATCCATCTGCCGTGTTAAATTATTAACACGCCATTAAAATTTCATCTGCGCTAAATGTCTCCCATTTCTTAATTATGAGACTTTGGGCTTCCCCATTTCCCCAGACAACCGAGTTTAATTTTCATTATGGTGTGCGCACCCCACACAAAAGCCCACGAATTGGAACATGTTCGGATCAAGAGACCGCTAATGAAACGACATGTAGCCAGTCTTGAGTGTGACAGGATTATCGAAGGGGCCTTTAATCTTTCTCTCAAAAGACAGCAGAATGTTTTATAACACGACGGTCTACGGACGCTTGCAAAAAAGCTGACGTTTGGGGGACAAAAATTCAGCTGTAAAATATTTATTGAACCAACTCGTGTGGAGATTTAAAAAATGCGCTTTAAAAGCTCGTTCCCCCGACTTGCTGAAACAAAATTGCTTTTACTTGTAACATCTGAAAAACAACCAAAGCGAGTGTTACAGCACAGCATCTCTCTCTATATCCTGTTCATCATCTGTTTTTTTAAAAGCAGTCTGGCCTTTATTACATACATGTTTGCTGCCCCCTGGTGGCAGACAGCCGTTTCACGTCTCTGGTGTTTTTCAAAGGCCGCCCAATAAAAGCTGTGTAACAGAACCACATGCGCTTCACAGCCTCCGGCTCTCACTGCAATTCATCTGTTGAAAGGCTCTGCGATACAGACAGCGGTGGCTGGGCAAGCAGGCATGTTGACCAGCTGCATTTTGATAGGCTTTAGAAGGTCATCAAAACAAAGACTTTGGGGAGGAAACACCACACGTGCCCCCCTCTCTCTCCACCTCTCCCCACACACAGAGACACGCTCAGTCCTTCTTTCTCTGCGGCATCAATCAAAATGGCCACTCCAGTAGGAAAAGATAATGGCTTTATTTGTCATGCCAACTGCAGGTTTTTGGCTGTGACACCCATTAGCAGTGATGTCTTTATCAGGGAAAAGTGACAGAAGCCCAGCAAGTGCCTTCTTGCCCATGTGGAACACTGCCAGCCAATTAAGCGCCACCGGTTTGCCTTCGACGAACGCCATAACGAGGGACAGCTTGCGCATTAGACTAACCACGCTCGTGCGGCGGCTAATCACGCTAATGTGGTCCAGTAAACATGTTAGCATAAAAGTCAGAGGGACGCGCAAAATAATTTCACATCCTGTACGCATGTCGGACTGGGCCAGAAACGAACCAGGCCACAAATACAGCCCGAATGAACGAGAGTGCGTTACCATCGACAGCGAACTACGGCTGGAAGGTTTATGAATAAATTCATCAAAAAAAAGGACAATCCCCTGGAATGTTTACTGGAGATAGACGAGGGAGATGGAGCCCTGGTTATTTACTCTCCTGTGGGGTCTATTTCATCAAGTGTGTGGACATCAATTTGTTTAGCTTTGCTGAGGAAAACAGCAAAGAGACTAACGGTTGGGATCTGGCGTGGAGGAGGAGAGAGAAATACGGATTGGCTGACCTCTTATGGCTGAAAAGAAAATAATAGAATTCCTTCGGCCGTGTAAAGAGAGCATTTCCATAGAGATGGCCCTCATGGCAGAGCAGAGGTAAAAGAGGGAAGGTAAAGAGAGAAAGACTCTTAATCCTGTTACCCATTGACTGTGCACCTTGAGAGAGAGAGAGAGAGAGAGACAGACAGAGAGAGAGAGAGACAGAGAGAGAGAGAGAGAAAGAGAGAGAGACAGAGAGAGAGAGAGAGAGACAGAGAGAGAGACAGAGAGAGAGAGAGAGAGACAGAGAGAGAGAGAGAGAGAAAGAGACAGACAGAGAGAGAGAGGATTCCAAAACTATCTAAAAAATAAAGATATTAACCATCTCCTTCACCCGTGTTCCTCAGTCACATTTTACTCACCCTGTCATTCCACACCTGCTGTTTGTCTTTCTTTGTGTGAGACACACACATATAAAAGACAGTTTTGATAACAGCAGCCCCGTCCACACAATGACAGACAGACACTAAATGTTGATCACATCTATAAAGCTCCATAAAGGACCGAAAACATCAGCCAGCCAGCGCCAGCGTCATGTCACAGAAGCCACGCTTGCTATACAACAGCCTGTGTGAAGAAAACACTGAAAAACAACTCATTACTCACTCATAATCTTCCCTTTTGTGAGCCTCATCTTCAGCTGTGACACCTGAGAAGTCTGGACTGCTATTATTGTGTTTTTTGTCCATTCTGGCGCTCAGCAAAGTGGTCACCGTGTAAACACTTCAAGACCTCCAAAAATGTCTACTTTTGTCCACTAACACCAATATACATCACTGAGGTGAATAAATAATGTAGAATTTTCATTTTGTGAACTGTAATAATGATCTCAAACTGCAATAAAATGCTATTCTTCCTTTAAGCTGGACAGTCTTGTCTTGGCACTTTGTGATACAGACACTCATGTAAACGTGAGAGTCATGAGAATGACAGTCGTGGAAACATCAAGCGGCGCGCCTCTCATTAATCACGTTATTTTTGGACGAGCGCTCCCGTTTTTCTCCGCGTAACGCGCACTGCGCGAGGAGACCGTCTGCGCGTGCACCGTGCTGGCGCGTGCGCAACTGCCGCGCGTGCACCATGCTGGCGCGTGCTCGGATAATTAACTTCCCATTTAACGCATTACACAACTGTTAGATCTCGCAATTAGGACAAAGCATGTTAAAACTGCGAATATTCCCTCTTTTTATATCGCTCTGAGAATTAGGAATTTTATAACGAAATGTATGTTAAATATAAATGTAATGTAAATATAAGAAAAGTTAAAAATATGAAAATAAATGAAAATGTTACTGGGTTGTGTTACATAAATACTACCTGTTAAACGACCATTTTATCCTGTATTATGGAATATATTGTATTTCGGAAATGACTTTTATTTGCAATAAAAAAGTGCTGTGCACACATAGTAGGACAGGCTGTTATGAAAACATAACAACAGAGAAAAAATACTGAAAAAAAAGGCTCGTCATGTCTGACATTTGGGGTAGTTGCCTTATACCCTTTACCATCTTTGCACAACTAGTACACCGCTGTTAATTCTGAGGTTAGTGGAAAGACATTAAGCTGGTTAGTGGTTACTTGCGATAAAACACAGTCCTAACACAAGTTCAAAAGCTTTAAACGAGTCGATATTCAAGACCATCAAGGGTCACATGGTTTCACAAGCATCACTCGGGTCTAATGGCGCAAACAACAGCTCATTTATGACAGAGTTAACGTTATTACTTTTATGCATTTTTATGCGTTATAACGTTATGCATTTTTACATGACCACAAAAGGGCCGTGAGACGGTTTAACTAGTTAAGGTGAGAGAAAAACTATGATATGCAGACTCAAGAGCTGCACAGTCTGCAGTTTCTATGACAGATTTCAGTCTGAGTCTGGGGTCCAACAACATTTACATAATTATTATCTGTTTACCAGGAGCAATTTCTTCCCTATCCCCCGACCGTGTTATTTATAATGCCCAGTATTTGCAGTACCTGCTGACAGATGGCGGACGCCCAACCACTGGCTGATCATATCTGGGGCATTTCTCACTGCGGCTCAGCGCTAAATAAGGTCCACACGACAGTGGAATGAAGAGATCGTTCGTCTCAGATACCCAGTGTGTGTCTGAATGAACATTATATGGCTCAGAGGTTGCTCTGTCGACATCAACGTGAAAAAGGGGCGACCCGTTTTATTTCTGTAATTAAAGGAGAAAAAACAGAATAGGAGGTGATTAACGGACTGATTGAATTGAGGACAGCAGACTCTATACGGCAGGTAGCTGGAGGGGAGGAGTTAAAATAGGAGGACCTGATGACATCACCGGAATCGAAAAGTTGTTTTGGAGAACGCAAAGTTAAAAGTTTTTGTTGGTTCCCCATTAAATCTCATTGATATATCAACGGTTTCTTCTATAACTATGAAATCCAATTTTTCATTTTCAAAAGAGAAAACGAATGAGAGTATAAAAGAGACGGAGAATCAGTTTGTGCTACAGTTTGGGGCTTTAAACACATTGTAAACACACTGCCAGTCTGAAAGTGTCTTGCGGGAATGTTGCTGATAACGTGTCATATCTTGTGTTAGACACGGCTTACGTCTGTCTGTGATATTAAAGTCTTCTGTATTGGCCAATGATTGATCTTCTATCAGTGTCGTTATTTACATTAGTGCCTCAATTACTCAACGCATGTAGCCCCAGGGCACAATAAAGCTCCCACGCAGCAGGAAATATCATCAGCCCACTTCCTCTAATGTAATATATGTTTCCAAACAAATGACACACGATACGCTAAATGCCTGCCTCCCTTTTTTCCCTTTGTTGTTATTCTCTCTCTCTCGCTCTCTCTCTCTCTTTCTCTCATACATTGAAATAGATTGCAATCATTTTTTTTCGAACATCTAATGTGTCATTTGCGCAATTTGATTAAATGGTCAGAAAATGATGTGAGCGAAGGTTAAAATACACTCCTACACAACCTAATGCTTTTAGGGGCTTTGCTTAAAGCTTTACGCGAGCGAGCGCAGAAAAAAAGACACACTAATTGCCTTGTGTCCACGTGATCTTGCTCAAATCCCGCTATAAAACCTTATAAGCTACCTTCATAGGGAGCTACCTTTAGGACAGTCACGCATACAAACACACATGAGCAGTGCTGCAATGCGACCATAAACAATAGGAGTGGAGGTACTAGAGTACACAGTGTTAGCATGTAGGCAACATGCTTTTTTATGACACGTGTAATGCTAAGATCTGTCCAGGATGTAGCATCCTATAAGGCACCACAATGCTGCCGCCTGTCTATTGAAACAGTCTTTGTGTTGCTAACACAATGCCTCCTAAAGCCAGGAGAAAGCCTAGTAAGGAAGCTTACTAGATTTTGAAGCAGAGCCCTGGAATCAGGCGAGGTAGTGTTGGTTCTATGGCCCCACCCTGTGGTGTATGTTACTCCTAATGTCTTTAAAGCTGCAATCTGTAACTTTTTGTGGTTAAAAACAGACAAAACGGTTATTAAACATGTACACAACAGAACAGTGTTCAAAACAGTCTCCTTACCCTCTGATTTGTTTATAATAGTTTATAATTATGATTTAGCTCGAGATGTCGGGTCCTATTTCCCAGAAAACGTCCGTTTGGCTTCATTTGACCTCAACATACATAAAGAAAAGTATGTACGGCAACCTGCAATTTTATGCTTCAACCAGAGACGGCGGTAGAGAAGGGAAAGTTACGGATTTCAGCTTTAAATAACCTTCTTTTACTTTGTACCTTCCAAACCGACTGCGTAAAGAGGCTAAAGAGAGGAAGACGAGGAGAGGTAGAAACCGCCTCAGCTGAATTATTTCCCCCCACAGTGAGATTTATTGAACAGACTGAGGTGAATATGTCACTGTGATGCATACAGGCTAATATCCTAGTCCACAATCCACAGCATTAGGGCAGGCGTGAATACATTTGGCTGCTTACGGCCCGCGCTAATCAATCAAGCGCGTTTCCGTTCGCAGGCCCCACTTCGCTCTCATTACACCCACAAATCATACATTACACGATCTTTACGATACTAAATCCACGGTTTACTTCTTCCAGAGCTCATGAGGCTGAAAATACACTGTTGTGTTATTAGTCAGGGGAGAGATTCAACAATGAGAGAAAAACACATTCAACAATGAAAAACTTAGGTTGTCTTCGGCGTATCGGATGGGGAGAACCGAGAAACCCACTTTGGAACTGACAAGTGCGTATTTGCATGTGTCTCAGGAGAGCGGCTAGCCGACAAATACACGTTTCAATACAGGAGAAATATGAGACCATGAATAAAATTACTTTTATGCGCTACGTGTTGGTAAGATAGTACAGGCACAGGAAATGAGAGGTAAAACATGTTCTGTCTGTAACTCGTTTCCCCAGACAAAAGAACTAAAATATGCAACCTGTCGTCATGTCTGAGCTGCTTGGATGCCTTTTCATGCTACTTGGTCAACAACACTTTCACCTATGATGGTGAAAATCTCCTTATAGGTTCTCAAAATGGGTTTGGGGGAGGAGATAAGACTACGAAAACATCTACAGTGACACCCATGTGGTTATAAAACTGATTAGCTTTGGTCGGGTTCGGTAAGACTCAAAGCCGAGTCTGATGTTTGGAGGTTGTTGCATGGCCTCCATTAGCGGGCTCGGGTGGGCGGTGGAGGTCTGGATGTCACCGAGACAAGCGATAATGAAGGTAATCTCGCCCGACACACCCACTACTGAAGGTTAGAATCCATCTTTCTTTCTGAAGCACTTAAAAACTGCCTTTAACTCCGACACAACAACAACATCAGCGCATAAGATCATGCGGTTCCAGGAAGCTTTTCAAATACAGAGGCTTCTAGAAGCAAATGGATTCCCTGAGAGCAGATGAATGAAAGGCTAGATTTCAGATGGCAAACCTGAGGAAATCTCTGTCTAAAAATAATGTCAAAATAAAAGGCGCGTTACACAATACCTCACGGGCTTCAATATCTCTGTAAAGCGCCGTATCTGAAGACCTTTCCACAGAACTAAACTCTGATGTGACACAAATTATATTCATAGTGCTGCTGGTACAACTTCAATGGACATTCAACAACCAGGATAGTTTACCTTACCCGGAAGAAACTAGGACACTAGGTATTCACCCTTAGCTGTACACACACACACACACACACATACATAACAGAGTTTCAGTAGCATCTCCTCAGCCCTGTCTCCAAGGCTGATGTTTCTATGGCAGCCCATGCTAAAGTCCTTAGAAGCTTTAAGCAGCTTATAAACTTCGGAGGAAATAAACTTCAACATCCCTCCACAGATTTGGAAGCCATTTAAATCCTGCAGAGTTTGATGTACAACCCACCATGTTCCTAATATCTAAACTGATTACGCCGGAAAAATGTGCACACTGTGGTTTAATATCCTTTAAACGAACCGGCCCAACTTCAATTAAATGTTTGTCATGTAATTTTATTCTGTCTTTTTTTATTTCACTGTTTTTCATGCACAAATAGGTGGTTTAACGCGATTACCGTTACAGCTAACATGGGCAGACATTTCATTCTTAGCGTGCGCTGCCGAAAATAGGTTGCTAATTGCATTTGTCCCTGTATTGTAACAGGCTTTGGGAAATCAACTGTTTGCCTGCCTAAAAATGGCTAAAAGTTCCAGAATAACCAAGTTTACGGAACACTGGAGCGCCCAGATCGAGGCAAGTTTAACTCGAAATGTTTGTTATTTGATGCTTAAAAATACAAAACACCCTGAAGACTTCAGCGCTCACGTCACAGCTGTGTGGCGCTGCTTCATCAAAGGGACGGAACGAGACAAACGTTCGCTCGACGACACAGATGTAGTCGACATTCTTGAACAATTTCAATCAAACCGAGCTACTGGCCTAAACGGATATCTTTCAGCGAAACCTTGAGAAGTACGCCATATGTACAAAGTTGCTTTACAAAAAAAGTGACACAGGATAAACAAAGCCGTTTGCTTTGGAAACAGACAAATTGCTCTTGGGTGTTTCATTGGAGTGAAATAATCATTTTCTAAAGGCTGTGTTCATTCCTGCCTGTATCGCACATAGAGACGGGTATAGATTTCTTTGCCTGTCTGCATCATGCACTAAAACATCGACCGTGCCAAATTAGGGGGTTGAAAGAGGTTGTTTTTGTGGTGGACATGTTGCAGATCCTTCCCCCCCTCGTCTTTCCAGGTTTTCAGCCCTAAAATGCCTCACTCTGTCTGAAATTCCCCTGAATTCTGGCACTATCACCTTGCCCCAAATCACAGCAATAATCCCTGCATGAATCTCTCGCTCAATTATGGCTTTCAGGAGAGCAGGATTACAGGAGGAGATGGCAACCCGTACTCCAGCTGCTGACTGTGTGACAGGAGGAGACAGGAGAGAAGTGGAGAGAGGAGAGGAGAGAGGAGGAGAAAGAACAGATGAAAGAGGAAAGGAGAGAAGTGAAAGGAAAGGAAAGATGAAACAGGAAAGGAGAGAAGAGAAGAAGTAATGAAAAGGAGAGCGGTTGTGCATTATTCCGAATTGAATTCAGAATATCTAAAATTACAATTCCTGCATTTGCAAACAAAATATAGAATTATAATTGGAAATTAAGAATAGAAAATCTTGGTAGAAAATCATTTAATAGCGTCATTTCGTGTATTTTTGTCGGCTATCTGAAGCACAAAAATAGGAATAACATAAATACAGGGGGAAAAAATCCACTCTTTAATCAACTTCTGAATTCAACTCGGAATTCTGCCCAATCCTGAAGAGGAGAGAAACAGACAGACCCAACAATGACGGATAAAAGACCAAAAAGGCTGTCAGCCGTCAGGGGTGCAGTCAGGCATGCAGGGCCCTGCAGGGTTCTGATCCAGCTCCGGAGTTCTTGACTGTGCTGCTAAAAGGAGAGGCAGATGAGAGCGAGGACAGGATGGTGACAGGGTGAGGTGTTTAAGAGCACAGGTCAAGATTTCCACAGCTCCTGAGAATAATACCCAGCACAATGGGAGCAGAACAACCAGAGAGGCAAAGTGAGGAGAAGTGACAGGAGACAGCACAGACACACTGACTGCGGCTAAGAGAAGCCATAAAGGCGAGACAAGTGCATTGAAAAAATGCCGCGGCTTTAAATTTTAGTAGAAATTGTCTGTGTAACCTTCACTGCCGACAGCAGCACTGACCGATTACTAAACTTCAGTCACAAATTTACACGTGGCAAGAAAACTGACTCCATTGACTTCAGCTTACAGACAATGTGTGTTTATAATACTATAAAAATAAGCTTTACAGCCTGTTTTAGGGGTTCATGTGCAAATGAATTCATGTTTCATGCTGCAATCCATAACTTTTTCTCATTACCATACCCTGATTCTTAATGGTAAGATTATAATAATGATCTATAATTTGAGCTGTTGGGTCTGACTTCACAAGAAATGTCTGTCTGTAGGTGCAGCGTTTGTAGCTTGTTCTTACAGCGGTTGTTTAGAATTTAAAATTGTCATCCACGCTAAGAAAATAACTGCAAGTACCCTGCAATTTCATGTATCAAACAGAGAGGGCGGTAGAGAAGCAAGAAAGTTTGTATACATCATGAAATCATTCATATGGTCAAAAATGTACTTCTAAATCAATATTTAAAACAATCAAATATTTAAAATCTCTAAACCTGACTCTTAGGATTCACCAACGAATTAAATTTACAGATCAAATTCGGCACCTTTTTTGGGTAATAACGGCACATTCTCACTTTTTCCCACAACAGAAGCTGAATCAATTGAAGAAAGGCATCAAAAGAAGAATTAAAAAAAGGTACGAGACATTTTAATACAGCGCTCACCTTGCGAGCTGTATAATCAGTCTGTGTGACAGCAGCAGTGAAAACAAAAGTAGAGAAATAAGCTCCGTTTGTGTGTGACTGACAGGAGGGGTCAAGGTCAACAACGGCAAGATGTGGCTTCAGTTGCTGCAGGGAAAGGAGGAGCTCGCGCACACGGTAGCACAGTGACAGGTAGACGCACCAAAACATTGTAAATAATCAGTGGCAGGAGGCCTGGGTGGCCTGCTCTGTTCTCCGCGGTTCGAGGACCAGGGTTTGTCATTCTGCACACTGCTGCTCTCAGAACTCTTGGGTTCCCCAGCAGGAGCACATCTTCACACGTCATCTCAGACGAGAAAAGCAGAGCATTTCAGACACAACCGGTTTAGCATGCGTGACGCGGGGGAGAAGAGGCAAGTCCGTGGAGAGCACAGAGCTTTCTGTCTCCGAGCTTCTGAGGAGAGACACAGTACTTCACCGTCAGCTTGTGTACTGGAGATTCGCCCTTACCAGTGACCTCCTCAACATATGAACACACACACATACACAAGCACACCAGTATGTAGCAAGAAAGGACGGGCCTGATTACGTGTGAACTGGAAACAACAAAGAATTAACTCCTTGCCTGCCACAGGACCCAAAGACCTGATTCAACCTACTAAAAAGACCAGCACAGCTGTTTATCAAACGAATTGTGTTTTGGAAGC
Source organism: Botia kubotai (assembly GCA_036877585.1). Taxonomy (NCBI): domain Eukaryota; kingdom Metazoa; phylum Chordata; class Actinopteri; order Cypriniformes; family Botiidae; genus Botia; species Botia kubotai. Next base: position 14,276 of record JAZGTI010005505.1, read on the forward strand.
CATGTTGGTTTCCAAACACGGGACCAACCAGACTAACCAAAAATATCATGATGGTCATCAAACTTCACCAGGGGTTTGCTGGAGAACAGCACAGCTGTCTGGTGTAGCACCAACAGAATCTGCTCTTTTATGCTAGCAGGATACATTCACAGAAGTTTAACAAGACAAATATTTAGTTCAGAACTGGACTAAAAACATCGACTTGGATTTTGAGGCTGGCGAATCACTTCTATACATCTGAAGCTATGTGAAGATAAAGATATAGCACTATAAATACTACCCTCATCTCTTGTCTTGCTCTAATTGTGAGACTTGTATTCGCCGTAATTGCCGCTTGAAGGGCACTTGGCACCCAGCGATCTTCATTTCACTGGGGTCACATTTAAAACCTGTGGAGAGAATGGGCACGGCCCAGTAGGGTGGTTCTCATTTCTCAGGGTTCCATAATGGGGGCGATTTTAAACAAGGGTGTAATCGCTCCATGTGTAGCCAGCTTGAGGGCCACTTCAGGCTGGGGCAGTGGCGGGGGCG